>JASANE010016476.1:0-15167 GCA_030248225.1 Trileptium ribeirensis | reverse complement strand
ATTGCTTCGATAGCGTAAATAAAACTAGAAAGCTTATCGCATTTTTTGCTGGAAATATTGCTAGAGCCAAATTTTTATCTGAAAACCTTAAAATGTACGCATGCTTTTGATAACTTGATCCAGTGCAATTCAATTATAATGTAGTGATACCTGATCCAATGACATACATAAATTAATAGCTTGATTGTCAAATGTTAAGCATTCGTATATATACACTATAGGTGCACATTCGATGTATTAGAAATAAGGTATAATCATTTGTACAATTGTAGACAAGACGTATATGTCGTTAGGCTATTTTAGATATTATTTATCTTCAATTTTTCAATATATTCGTGCTTGAAACAATTCATGAAGAATTCTAGGAGGCTACATGGACTAGTAATTGGTATGGCTTCACTAATAATCCAAATAATATTTATCGTTGTCATTAATACATTCCTAAAGTGGTAATTCTAAACTAACTCTCTTCTAGGATATGAACTTAATAATTATAGATATATTCAATGTATTAGCCAACGCCGCTGCACTCAAATGCGAAATATCAGTACCAATACCTTGAAAACGATTCCACATTTCAGGCGGGCAGCCATAATTTGGCTTCTCAAAGTGACCTCCCAGGAGGGATCGGAGCACGACGAAATCAATGCTACACCGGATCTAGCCGCCTTCCGAACGACCGTCGGTCCCAGGGAATTGTACCGTTTCAATCTGGCACTAATATGTTTGCAAGTCAATCTCGAATGATTGATCCTCCAGGTTGTGGGGCTTATCGCCAAGTGACGACCGAAGTAGATGGTAGGTTTAAAAGGATTAAATTTATCACCAAAATCGGTGGTCTTTTTTAGCAGCCACAAAATATTTCTTATCATGAATATAGAAAAACATTGGAATGAAAGAGAAGCAATTGTTTTAAATAGTTGGAATAAATATAATATATATTGACTAGGTAAAACAATTATAAAATGGCAGGATTTTGTTTTGTATGAAGCGCAGAGATGAGAATTTCCATGGGAACGGAACCAATGTTAAGTGTTGCTTTTTAGCACCGTTTCAACTTTTGGCTTTTACTTACCATAACAACAAGTAGTAGTTGTGGATTTAGACAACAATGTGTTCAAAGATTTGCACGCAAGATTGCAATATATCCAAGTGACTGCGGAAGAACCAGTTTCAACAATACAATTGTGTGCACACATTTTTGAGCGCACAGTCAGTTTTGCTACAACGGGATTGTAACGTAGCCAATCGTGAGTTCGAACATTTGCTAGTACCCTCTTGATTAATTCTATGTTAAAAGTAATAGTTCTAGCATATGGTAAAGTGCATTCAATGATTTGAACCTACGGTTGTGATGAGTTCAAACGAGTGCGGTAGCATGAGTTTGAACGAATAACCGTGCGTACGATTCTTTGGAATCACGTTTAGCTATACTACAAATAACTTGTAATATAGCCAACCGTGTAACATAGACATTTGAGCGAAAGATATTAATATATACACTGTGTTATGCAATAAAACTCATTTCACAATTTTGAGCAAATTGACGATCCGTAAGACATATGCATTTTCTTAAGGCGATGTGCATATATAATGCAGCAGTCACATTAACAATCGTGCATCTAGTGACCACTTTAAGCCTGTAGTTGCAACCGCTCCATGCAAAATGCGGAAAGTCAACGACTATATATACAACTAATGTTCAACTGTAGTCATCATACAAGTGTAATGGTAGCGACTATATCAATATTGTTCGTGCAAAGGTGGTAGTAACCATATCTACAATGATTACAAGTAACAGTTTTAGCACAGCGATCCTGCGTTAAGAGATTTGTATGCACGGTTGTAACGAGTTCAGACGAGTGCGCCAGCACGAGTTTGAACGAGTTAAACAACACAACCATGCGTACAAATTACTTTACGCACGCCTGGCTGTGCTACGTCTGACTTGTAATACAGCTAATTTAGCTAAACGTGCATTAAAACGTTTTGATGCACGGCTTTAACTATATAAGCTGTGTTATAACTATAATTGTAATATAGCACATGTAATAAATCCGTGAATACAAATGTGTGACTGCACAGTTAGCTACATAGCAAGTTAGTTGTAGGAAAGGTAACAGTGCGTTCAAAAATTTGTACTAACGGTAACTCGTTCAAACTCGTGCTATCGCACTTCGTACAAATCTTTTAACGCACTGCTGCCTATGGTACAACTTTTACTTTTAATTGTAACTACCATAAATATAATTCGTATATTATGTTATACACAGGAAATTGGGATATGGTAACTACCATTGCACGCACGATGTAAATATAGTTGTTATCATTGCTCACTAAATGTAGATATTATCGTTACCATTGCGTACACAATGCTGACATAATCGCTACCATTACAATTACTATGTAGTTATGGTCACTACCATAGCACATCAGTTGTATTTATAGTAGTTCACTGTATTGATTTTGCGTGCAATGGTTGAAACCACATGATTAAGGTGAGCACTAGCTGCATGCATCCTAATGTGACTCCTGCATTAGTGGATTTTTAAAAGAATTTATAGACTTGTGGTGCCACACTACGCATGATAAATATTGATTAAAATATCAAGGGAACCACGTACTAGCAGAATACTTAATATTTTACGTTTTTATTTGCCGCTCTAAATTCTTATTAAAATTTTACTGTTCATGTATTTGAGCATGTAAAAAGTTGGACAAATTATATTAATAAGGATATAATTACATCATTTCACGGTTTTAATATTTCTCTATTCATCGACATTGATTCTGATAATTTCATAGGTTCGCTTACTAAGTCTTGTTCAAGTATTTTAAGTATTAGGGCCAGTAAAACTTTCTGATATGGTAGTGAACAGGTCGTTAATGCCAGTTAGCCTATTGACTCCCATCGCTTTTGAAAACTCATAAACTAAAATACTACTGTAATTCTAACAAAACCATGAGATTTAGCCAAACAGTAAGCTTAAAATTGAAAGTAAACATCACTAAAGGTGAGCCAAACAGATTATTGGAGATTGTATATATATTGCGTTTTATTGGGCCAATTCTGTTCGAGTAATAAAATGCTGGCTGTAGTTTACATAAACATTTTATGTTAGGTTATAAGAAACCACGCTGCTTAGATTAGCACGGTTCCTTTCCAATCAGCAATATCCCGACCTTCGCATATGGGTAATGGACGGTTTATACTAAAAACAACGCGGTGGCTTGTGGTTGGGAATAAAAAACATATGTACCAAAGCAAAATACCGTCTTAGTGTTACTTAATTACGTGCTACGATGCTTAGTAAATGAACAAAATTTTATATAAGCGCCGGAGTGTTTTTATACTTTGTTTGTTGAGTGATTTAGGATTGGATATAAGCGAAAAAGATCAACGAGAACGCTCAAAATTTACACCGTGGAGTGCTGGTTCAAATCAATTTGACAACCAGTCTGGAACCGGTGGATTTGCTAAGGTACATTAGCTTGTTTCATTTTTATTTTCAATCAGTGATATTCACCGATATGAAATTCATAGTCGATATTTGTTAACATCAAATACATGATTGGTTATAATGAATGAAACCATGTTGTATGAGCCTGTAAGGCTGCAGATGTTTACATGTATATGCAATGTCCTTGGGCCAAGTCACTGCATCTACTATAAAAACAAATACCATCTTGGACAAGTTTCATATTGGAGGCAAGATAATTTTACAATCTAGGCTGTGTAGAGCATAGTTGTATAGTTAGTTTAGAGCTCTTGGAGCGGAAGAGCAAGGACACCAGTCTAACTTAGGCTTAGGTAATTGTAAGGAATATTTGAGAATCGTTACTTGACCTAAGGCTTAACCTTAGTAGGCTCTATATTTACAAAACTGGATAAACTATTTTTCTTTTAGGACTTTCACTTCGACTTGACCTGATAACCAATGACGGTCATATATTTTCTAAATAAATGTTTAGGCACTAGTGAAGCTCGCTTGGGAGCGAGAATTCGAGTGGTGAGAGCAATACCCCGAAGTCTGTTGCAGAAAGCACACACAAACAAAGCCTACACACAGTACGCAGGTGCAGCATTATGTAAACCGTGAGTGATGAGTCATAGTTACGCCCGCCTCTTTTGATAGCCAACGTATGCAGTAGATAAAACATCATACAACGTGTACAAAAACAATCAACTAACAATTTAATAATTCAATAAACCCTAAATTGACAGTGAAAAGAACATTAAAGAATTCAAACGGACACTCGAGAAAAATCTCATTTTTCATACCAAGTATGAAGCAGAAGTGTGTAAAATATTTGCCTTTTGACACTCGCAAAGAGCTTGTTGGCCCAGAAAACCCCATATAAGACACTAAAAGCACCAAAAAACACACATTTAAGTGCATTTCCCACGACTTTTCACCAAATATGAAATTTGGCGCCAACTATAAGCTTATAGACTCCAGATTGGAAGTAGTTGAAAGCTACATGCAATAGGCCTATTAGTTTGCGGATACCTTGTTTACTTATTGAGAAAAGTCGCAAAAACTGGAGGGGTGACCGAAAAATGGGCCAAAATGACGTCATTTTGCCCCATAACTTTTCCCACGGGAAAAAATTCAAAAATCGGGTTCCGTCACTACACCTAAATCGACCATTGCGGTTCGAATGAGCTATCTTGCATCAAAATCCGCCCAACCGTTATCGAGATCCAGGTGCGACAGACACACATACACACACAGACAGGACCTCCTCAACCCCCCTCCAGAGCCAAAATTGAAAATTCTCGTTCCACTCGCTTCGCTCTCTCATTCCACTAGAATTCAATTACTATTTCCCTTTTGCATACACACAATCATTATATGTAACGGGGTTTACGAATTAGCTTTTATGTAGTAAAGGTCTTATTCACCACCACGTACAGGGTGGTGGTGTATAAGATATTTGATCGGGCATAGATGCGTAATAAATAAACATACATGCTGAATGTTCGAGATCCCAGGACGGTCGGTGGGGGAGGGTGGGAGAGAGGGTGAACCTGTCGTGGGGTGTGGGTTGGAGGGGGTCCGGGCCTCAGTGAGCAATCCACTTACCCCACCCTATTACATGTATTAGAAACAACATATGCATTGAACGTATGACATATACCGCCTGTGTTTCAACTGAAAATGTATAGCTGTTCTAAAGTATGTATGTACGTAAACTGAGCACTCTCAGCACAGTTGAGTGGTTCAGTTGTTCAACATTTAATGCGGGTAGATTGTTTTCGTCTTTTATAAGATCGTACATAATTTGCATACGTTGCAATGCAATATGGTTATCGGAATATCTTACTGTCGGTTATCAACTGCTATTGTACGCCCATGATTCAAATCATACATGGGCGAGCTCCGAAATCCTACGGGAATAGCGGGTGGAGCGGAGTTGGGGTCGTCGTCAGGGGAATCAGAATGTCGAGTGGGGGGTCGTTTAGGGAGGATGACCAAAATTTTTAATTATTCTTTAAACAATTCTCTCTTATCTTTTGCCAATTTTCTCGCAATTTTTCCAAATTCCTCGCCCTATTTTTGCTCATTTTTGCCAGATTTTTGCCTGTTAGCCTCAGTGGGACACGGCTACTTCTCAGAGAGGTCGGCGAGTCAACTGGAGTTTTTGCGCATTTTTGAGAGATTTATGTCTATTAGCCTCAGTGGGACACGGCTACTTCTCAGAGAGGTCGGCGAGTCAGCTGGAGGTCCGATCCTCATGGTCATAATTTCCCCAGTCCAAATAGTACGTGTAATTCAAATGGCAAGTATCTCGGGTTTATCCGCCCATATTAAAGCGCAAACTGAAAATTTTACCGTGCTCGCTTTTGCTAAAATGTATTAGCAAACTTACAACATCACAACCGCCGTGTATAAAGTTAAATTGAGCTTCAAATTTTGCCAAGTGTATCTATACCAGTGACATTGCGGCATGTCCACTTTAGGCGCTTACACCTGGGTTGTTCTTTTGTGAAGTCAGTTCACGTTCTGAATTTAATGACTGTGGGCAAATCACAATTGTGTCTCAAGTACGCAGACATGATTTGTAATGAAGCAACACATAGGCACTGTTCGCGGTCATTGTTTTATGGTTCAGCGTCGCAATTTCGTGACCGCGTGCACTTGAAAAAGGGGTTATAATTGCGTTTCTGTGCATACTTTAATACACACATTGCCCTCAAGCACAATTGTGTGATTCAGCATGTCGTTTTATGAAGCTGTAAAAACGAGAAAAATATTCAAATACACTGGTACGCAAATTGTGTTCGTACACAACATAGCCCATACAGGCCTTTACAAAACTGTGAGCACTGGAAGAATTCTGACCGCTAGTTTCCATTGGGTCTTTCCTAAAATACCAGCCCAGCCCGGAATTGGTAAATTTTAAGATACATCGGAGATTTTGGTATAATTCAACTTAGCTCGATGAGCGGAGTAATGCGGGATTCACGTTATAATGTCCCCAACAGTTGGAACTTTTGTCCCCCTGTAGTGTAGACTATACAAGACTATACTGTAGTGTAGACTAAAGACGGTGTCAGTGACACCCACACCATATAACAAAATATGAGGGTGTCGGACACACCCCTAGATATCTCATTTTTGCAATGTAGTATTTCGGTGTTTTATGCTTGCCAATGCGGTGTTTCTAGGGTATCCTGTAGGCCCTATGTAATATGACCCCACGGGGTGGCGGAAACCCTCAGCAAAACGAAAAACCAACGACGGTTTATTGACACCGTCTGAAATAAGCCAAACTATTAGCTAGCTTTGTTTGAAATTTATTTGAAACTTTATTTAAAAACACAGGGGTGTCTAAGACACCCTGTAGTCTAGGGTGTGCCTGCCACTGTGTGGGGTACATAAGTTCCAAGTGGTGGGGACATTATAACGTGAATCCCGCATAAAACCCAAAAATTTGAAAAAAAAGTTTTCCTAAATATGTACATTCTGTCCATATTTATTAAAATCTTTTTTGATTTTTTGGGCTACAGTAAACCACTTGTTATGTAAATGACTAATTTTGTATACCAGTCGAATCGCATTGACGAGCTGAATCAAACTGAGCTCATTCGGATCGGGCTAGGTTCTTAGGCTTAGACTAAAACTTAGACTTAGCCTTAGACTTAGGATTTCATATAATTCGAAATAAACACTGACCCATGAATCGATTGAGGTGCTGTTACTACCATTGAACTCAACTCTCATGCGCGACTAACTTAAGTTGACACCGCTACCCATCCTATTTTGCAATTCCCGATGTGGAATCCACATCCCTTGTTTACAAAACAAATAGGATATTTGATTTGGTTCATTGCTAGCGCAGACTTAGAGATTTGCATTCGGTTTAGGACAGTTAAGTAACATTTTATAGCGTTGAAATAGGATTCGCCTCTGTTCACGAACAAATTTAATGTAACTATGACGTCATAAACGGAATATCGCTATTACTTATCAATTAGTGTTCGCGAACAAAACCCTTGTTAATTAAAATCCGTCAAAATTCGTTTCGCGAACAAATTTGATATTCACGAACAAAACTAGCATTTTGTGACCCATTAGAAATTGTTCGGTGACAAAGTTTTTTACAAAAAAAATAGGATGGTCAGCGGGATCATTTTAAGTTTAGTTGCACAAATGCGGCTCGAATTATATGTTAAATTATACGTTTTGTGAGAAAAAATTTTTTCCAAAAATTTGGGTACCAAGGGGTAACTCAAAGAATCGAAAAAATTTTTTATAACAGTGACAAAGTCGTCGAGCTAAGACGAATGGTATCAAAATTTCTGATGCATCTTGAAAATTGGCCTATCTTGGGCTAGTGGTGTTCTAGGAACGACACATTCCATCTACCAGTTATCTCTGTCTTTCCCTCAATAATACTTCTATCTTACCTTGATGAACTAGAAACAAATTCAGCAAAGTAACATATTTTTAATAAATATCTGGGGGAAATCCGATCAGTCCAGTCATTCCCAGATCATAGGCTGTAACTTGTATCGGTTAGTTCCACTGTGTTCGCATAGGACATGCTTTTGATATTAGTTTGCACATAATTTAATAGTCCTTCTGCACACATAATTCTGAGTGCCAAATTTTATTTGGAAAGTATTTTCTAGTAACGTCATATACCAAATTTTAGTACTAGAGTGCCATATATTTGGGAAGTCACCTAGATTCAAATTCCCCAATAATGGTTTTCCAAATAATTTGGCATTATTTCATAACTGTAATTTTGAAAAAAATAGACACATCCTCTTAGTTGGGTACCAAAGAAATTAGCACTTTGGTAACACACATTTGGAATTATTCGCAAAACTAAAGGAAATATTTCTCAAATTTATGGGAAGGGTATTCGCTTAATTTTAGGAAACATTCTGTGCCAAATATTTGAGATGTCTTCCTTTGCAGACATCGTCGGAAACTGAATCCAAAAATTTAAGACTGCGATCATAAATATTTGGAACTCATGTGCATAAAATTATCAAATACATTTAATCCTTCGTCGTTACTTGCACGTTATCCTCGAAAAATAACTTTTGAGTGGGATAAATGCGCTGGTGGTGTCAGTGCATGTAATGCTACATAACGCGTCGGTGAACCAGAATTAATCTGCGCGAAATTATAGCTTGTTTTCGCAAATTTTAAGCTTCTAAACCTGGTCGTCATATTTTAAAGTTTGCGCGCATGATATTCCGTGTCAAATAGGTGTTTGTATCAGGTTCGAAAAAATTGCGATGCTTCCCAATTAAAGACACATAAATTGGGAAAACGGCGTCAAGCGTTTAGTTTGCAACCGAAAGATCCACATCAGTGGCTTCGTTTGTAAAGAACGTTTATGCCTAAAAACTTCAAATCTTGTTAAATTTTTATATTTTTCACGCATGTCGTTCCCGATTAAGCAGAAAAAATCAGTTGAATTCACTGCACGCGTTACGTAGTGCAGCAAGCAATACAATGCTTTACGTCTGATTGAGGTTTATAAAAGCAGATGTTCGATGTAAAGCAAGATTCAGTTGTGCGGGCATGATCCGCGCGTCGTACAATACAATGAATATTAGCACAGAAGTGTCTAATAAACCGAGATTCAGCTACGGTATAATCCGTGCGCCATTCAATACAATGCAGATTAGCGCAGAAGTGTCTAATAAAGCAAGACTCAGTTGCGTGTGTAATCCGGGCGCCGCACACTACAATGAATTTTAGCACAGAAGTGTCTAATAAAGCGTGACTCAGTTGCGGTTATAATCTGCCCACCGTACAAGGAAGGTAAGCACAGAAGTGCCTAATAATTTCAAGATTTTTCGCTGCTGTCCAAGTTTTCTAAAACTATGTTTATTTTAGTGCATTTGTACGGTGCATATGTGTATTAAATACGAAGTAATTTCGCTAGAAATTGCCAAGGCGCATCTGTGGTTGGCGGTGAGACGCTAGAAATCTAGTGGTGGTTACAATGTGGCTAATGCATTGCAAAGGAACTGGGGTCTTTTCTTTTAGCCCCCCCCCAGCCCAAATTTGTTTAATTTTGAAGATACAGAGCTGATTTAGTATCAATAGATTCAGCTCGATAAGGCGGTTCAGAAAACATCCATTTTACCCACATCCCTGAAATAATTTTTTTCGAATTTTTGATGTCCCAATGGTCCCCCCTCGGGGAACCCAAAAAATCTTTCTTCGTAATATGGTCATGTTTGGCACAGTTCGAGTCTGTTTGATGAGAGAAATCTACTGGTGTATATTTTATTGAAATCTAAGCGAAAGTTAGAAAATTATGAGGGCTCAGGTAACCCTGAAGGGTGGAAATAAAATGCAGGCCATGTTGTTCTCGATATACTAAACCTAAGCCTTAGTCCTAGCCTAAGCTAAGGTCCTTATATGAGACATACACTTCTGTGCTAAAGCTTAAGCCAGGGGCTGCCGCCCCCGAACCCAACGCTCTAAGATGTTCTTTTTTCTAATATTATAACGTAGCCCCTCAGGGTTACTTGGGTCCCTCATCACTTTAAATAAAATACACACTAATAGATTTCTTTCGTCAAACCGAGTCGAACGGTTCCCAGCATGATCATATTCTGAAGAAAAAAATTTTTGGCTCCCGAAGGTGGACCATTGGGACCACAAAAAAATCGAAAAAAATTTAAGGGATGTGGGTAAAATGGGTATTTTCTGAACCGCTTTATCGAGGTGAATCTATTGATACCAAAATCAGCTCTGTATCTTTAAAATTGACCAAATTCGGACTGGGAGGCTAAAAGAAAAGAGCCAGGAACTGTACATATATGATAAAGTGCAGCGGTGTCTATTTGCTACAACAGTCTTACTTTGTCATTATATTACCTCCCTGGCACAAATGATATTCCACATAAAGCAGTATATTGAAACACATGCTAGGTTGGAATTATAATGATCTGTGCTCTAGCACTTTACTTATAGTGTTTACAGTCAGTGACATCATCTGATGTTATAGAAATACGATAGTTTCTGCGTCATAACATTGACATGTCCTGAATTTTAGCCACGTGATGTGCTGACTACTGCAACTGACACCAAGCCGTTGCCACCACCTGAAGTTATGAAGTCACGTGGGATCTTGCCCCTTCAGAATGGCACCAATAAATTAGCGAATCAGTCTGGAATGACTGGATTTGGAATGCCTCGAGATCTCATGTATCGACCGAAATTTAAACAATCGTGGTAATGTTTGCCAGTTTCATTCATTTAACATGAATTCCGTGGTATTTTGAACAAATTTATTAAAATACGTGGTACTACTGTAATATCTAAACCTAAATACGAATAGCAGGGCAACGAGTTCTTTAAAAAGTCACTAAAGCCATTTTACACTGAACACAACCTCAAATGTTTAGGGTTAAATAGAAAATTTTGAAAACTCAATTAGATTTAAATATTATAGATAGTTAATGTAATGCATGATTTACCTTAAGATACGTGCACCTAGACCCCAATTCAGCCACAAAATCAAATCAGGCTGTTGACGTTTCGGGACAGTCGAAACCGGCCTTTTTAAGAACTCCAAGATTATCATCAGTCAGGGGACGCAGGCCCGCAGGGCCACATTTCTTCAATACTGGTCAACACTACATATCTATTCCGCCAATATGTCTGAAATTGTGTATCCATCAAGTTTGGTCATAAAAACATCGCCAATTGAACCCTGGAACGGACAGCACCCATTAGTTCCGCCCACTACTGCTTAACGAACTTGGAAAATGTTTATAATGGCCATGGATTACGACCTCAAATAGCTTTAAACCCTAGCAGTCCTAAAGGCCACATAAATTATAATCAAGTGATAGATAATAATAGCACATAGCCAACATATCTGTTGACTAATATTGGATGCTTTAGCTATTTGTCTCCTGTACGCGGTCGCGAGCATAATACATAAACAATTATATGTTTAGTGTATAATGCAAAATACATTGCAAAAAGGTGCCCAAAAATTGTAGTCAATGTATTACCAATGTCCCTAGGTAGTAGAGCCTCGTATACAGTATATCGCAAAAATATGATATTATTGGCCTGGAACAGCCATTTGAGTTACAGTCCTTCGTGATACAGCACCTGGTGAGGTCTCGGTAAATCATGGACCTGACGCAATGGCTTATGCAATGAAAAATTTCGCTCAAATCGGGTCAATCTATAACAAACTGTATGTTGTAATAAAATTAGCGTAAATTTAGCACTGATGTTAAATCTGCTAATTACAAAGTAACTATTATCAAGAATTTTCACAACGTAACAGTTATCACTGTTTTTCTCACGCAAGTGTGCTTCTGATTGAATTTACGTTCACAGGAAAGCTATCTAACGTTACATTTACTGTAAATTTTTAAGCTAAACGGTGAAAGATTGAGCTGAAAAATTCGGTTTACCAACGCACAATTTATATACGATAACAGCTATTACTGTTGGACCCATTAGCCTCAAACATGTCGCTGTTCGACCTCTACTTCCGGACAGCCAGAGATATATGAAAATAATTATACTTGAAGTCTCATAGCCCTATAGAAATGATTGGGCCGATCCCGCTATCGGGACCTGAAGTATAATAATTGAAGCAACGTCAACGAATTATGGTTCATACAATGCAGAACTCTTAAACGCTAGCTATGTGCAGTCTGTTTTGGTAATTTTTATTAAAATATCAAAATTTTTATTTTGGATTTGAACGTTTTACTGTATGTTCTATAATGCAGTATCTAATAAACAGAATCTATGTATGATTCTTGGGTGAAGCGTACACTTTTGCATGACATGAAATAGGAAGCGGTCATTATAACTTTTAAGATCATCTGCAATTACTACCGCTGGAATGGTTCAAATACTAACTTCTTTTATCGAATTATTAATCTACTTGTATATATTGCTATATTGCTAGCTAGAAGAAACAACCTAACGAACGACCCATTTTACTCATTTCAGGATCGACGAAGAAGAAGCAGCTGAACGTGAATGGATCGAAAGTGGTCGTGGAAAGTTGGTCGACCAACAAAAATGGGAACGACAACGGCGAACGATGGATCGCTTGAAGTCGATTGAAAAAGCTCGTGATACTAGTCCAGATTGATCAGCAGCAGTTCAAACTGTAAAGGTACAAACCAGGGTTTAATTTATGTTTTAAACTGTACCGCAGGCGAGTTTTGACAAGGATTTGCGATGTACCCTACTTTCGCGGTACACTTAAGCTTAATAATATAACCATTTCCGCAATAAACCCCCTTTGCTTTATATTCTTATATCCCAACTACAGTTTGAGTGTTTGGTGTACTGAAATTGAAAAAATACGCCATTTTATGCATTAAATCCACGGAATTACTAACAAGAAGGATAACCATTATCTAGGATTTTGTAGCAAAGACATAGTCTCTTAGTTGTGCCTTCTTCTACTGTTGGTCATCTGAAGCTATGACGTTGACGGTCCAGATGAAATTCTATTCGCTTTCCGAATTATATCTTTTTGCAGTTATTATAATGGAAATTTTACAACACCCCTACGCTTCATTATTTCACAACATGCTCAGATAAATTGATTTTTCGAATAAAACTAATTATCCCATTTTTGCGGTATTTAAAACTTCGCCATTAAGTATGAAATTACTGTATTAAATTAATGCTATAGCGTAGCTAAATACGAATACACATTGGAATATTTTAACTCAAAATGGCTTTCAACAAAACTACATAATATAATCTCAAAATCACTTTGCTATATAATTTGTAAGTTTACGGAAATGTAGCTGATTTAACAAAATTAAAGATAGACTTTTTACAAGACGCGTGTATTTTGTAAAATTTCATTAAAATTTTGCACAAATATTATGCTTCTCCAATTTTAAGGAAACTTTCCCTTCTGTTTTAAGTCGCTTATTGTTGCACGAAGAAGTCTTGTTTGTGTCCTATTGATGAATGATCGAAAACCATAAAATGCATTACGGTCAATTTAGCCGACATACTGTTTGACTTCGTTGACTACTGGCTTCCTTATTTGTGAACTATTCGAGAATCAGTGAAAATCATGTACGACCGGTACTGTCATTCAAGAAGACTTGATGCATTATATATTTTAACATAAAAGGTGCTTTTCTTAGAGAATAAAATTTGGGGCACTTATTTAAAAAGTAGTTGTCGAATCCTTTTTATTGTTTAGGTTATGTCTTTTTCATAAATACATCAAAATGTTGTCGTTCATGTTGTTTTAATTTGCACTGGATTATGTAAGATTTTGCTTTAAGTCGGCGGATGCTAAGAAACCATGTTCTTGGTAAGACGTAGCCTGCTCCTAATGTCGACTAGAAGTGTGAACCAAAATCGGATGCATTTCACTAAATTTACTCCCAAATTGGAAGTGGAGCATCTGGTATGTCTTAAGCAAAAAACCGGTTTTCTAAAACAATATTTAATTCGACTATTTTGGGCATGAAAATAAATTCGAAAAAGATTAGAATTTCATATCTTTACCTCCCAATGCTGAAAACGGACGTCCAAGGTTAACTCAACATTTCCAACGTTGACATAACAGTTAAGCAAAATGAAACACGAAAATATAAATTCCTTACGAGCAGAGAAAGCATGGTATTCGGGCAAGCTAGTATTTAAGTTAACAGTAAACTGCTGTGATCATTTCCGTTCTATAACAATAATTACTCATGGCAGAAGAAACAAATTAAAGGTAAATAGAGGACAAATATTTGTCAAAGGGTTATGCTGGAAAAAATCACGATAAATCGTAGCTATGCATAAAATACGTCTTATATTGTCGCCAAGATATCGCAATTTGACTACTGTGCAACAACACAATTGGCATGGTAACATTACGTGACAGTTAGCCTAGTTTTGGTATCGCTTTTAATGGAAATATATTTCATTTATTTTTAATAGTAAAATTTTTTCACCACAGTTTTAACAAATTCTGTGTATTAGTAGCAGGAAAAAAGACCGTTCGTCCAGTGGTCGTTTACGACATTTACACTTGTATAGTTTAAGTACTCATTTCATTGTGAATGCGTGCTTCATGTCCTTTAGCCTCATGAATCATTTCATGAGGCTAAAATATAATAATTTACATACTAATATGATTTTAATACTAAGACCTAAAAACGGTGCAATGGGAACTGATGACACAGGTTGTCCGGCTACGAAGATTATCTCTTTGAAAACGTATTGAACTATATTTTCTTAATTAATTTTTCTTTTTCTTTTCCTTAATTAATTTTTAGATAATTAATTTTAAATTTTTAATTAATTAAATTTTAGAAATACGTTTTATGGTTGAAAGCTTCATCGAAAAATAGTTGAATTGCGGCTCTTCTGCTATAAAATTTTACAGCAAACAGAAAGCTTGATATCTTCAATAAATATACGCAGTAATATGTTAATACATACTTTAAATTTTTTCTGATTAATTTATTAAAATATTAATTTGAAATACATTTTCAAAAGTGTTAGTGTACAATTTCAGACATAATGAGAAATACTATTAATCTCTACAATTTCAGCTGCATTATTGAATTCGTAGGGTTTGTAGCACTTGTTGTCTTGTCTAGAGAATTTATTTTTCGATTATCTATATATAGCGATACGTTTTTTTTTTGTACTTCGTTCAGTTTACGTATTGCTGATTAA
>JASANE010016475.1:0-30789 GCA_030248225.1 Trileptium ribeirensis | reverse complement strand
TCTATGTGTAATTTTCTTGGTTCAGTTCATCTCACACCGTAAGCACTCATGGCGACAGCAGCGACGACAACCGACCAAAAGTCGGTTAGAGAGAGTGGAAAAGAAAAAGAAGAACGAAAAAGAAAGGGCATGGGAAGGAAGTCGGGACAGGGGGTTCCCGAGGGAATTTCGAGGGGCTGGGGCGAAATTCGGTCCCAGGACGGAAGACGGGGCCGAATGATACCAAACACGAGGGGGGTAGACGCAGTGGCCGGTCGGGACCCAATTTTGGGTTCCGACATATATTAGCATACGGGGTTTCCGCGGGCTTTCCCGCTCTAACGGTTGGGCGGAGCGACGCCCGCCAGGCATCGTTGAACTCGCCTTGTGAAGGCGATTCAGACGAGGGGTGTTTTCCCTGCCTTAACGGCAGCGGGTAGAGGGGCACTAAAATCACGACTGTTAAAGAGAGTGTCGGCAAAAAGTGGGGGCGCATTTTCGGCCGTCCCGGGTTAACGGGGCGACTGATGGAGACCCGCCGGGCATCGTTGAAGATTTCTCGACTTGGCGAATGCGATGAGGGGCGTTTTGCCTACTTTTGGGTTGGGGTTAAATTTTCGGTTGGTCTGTACCCACTTGCTGTCGATATGCCGAATTTGTGGGGGCACTTTATCGGTCAGAACGGGCTAACGCGAAGTCGGACAAAGACCCGCCGGACATCGTAGCACTCGCCGGGAGCAGGCGAATAGAATGAGGGGTCGCATGAGGCACATTTAGGGTCGGGGGTCAAATACGGAGTTGGTACAAACAGGCGGAATTTTCTTTTTTTTTGTTGAATTTCCGTGGTACGGTATAAAACAGGGAAATGAGCTATCTAGCGGCGAAATGACGGGTCGGATCGAGACCCGCTTGACCCCGTCAGATGCCTAACTGGGTAGACTACTTGGGAACACGCATACTTTCAATCACTGATCCGAGGGCTACCAGAAAAACCAGTTGTTAGTATGGTGGTCAGGCAAATTTGGGCTTCAAAGGGTGCTATAAAAAGAAAGGTTTTGGTGCGGTGGGGCGGACAAATAGACACAGCGAGTCACGAAGATCAAGCAGTACACATATATATATGCATACCTATATTTCCATATAAGCCTATATTAGGTTATGTCCACTCGGAACCATGGTCTCCAGCCAAACCTAGCGTAAGTATTGGCTGTTAATTGAATGTTTACCCGTTTGTCCCTAGAATATCTCAGGAAATTCTCCAGTAATTTGTGATGTCTTGGGCTCGTTCGAGAGCCCTGAAAATTCTCTACCAAAAAGTACTCAGGGCATTTTCGGTAATCTGAACCGTTGGACGGTTACGGACCGATAAACAGGCCCGAGGTCCGTCATTTCCGAATAATCGGAAACTACCGTAACCCATTTGTCTCAGCTTACTTTTGTGACTATTTAGCTATGGTTTGCTCGAACCAGGTAAAGTTGATAGTCCTAATTTTGGTTACTTCCCGATCCCTTAAATTGTCAACGGCCTCCTATTCCCGGACGGTCTAAATTTTAAAGTTTCAACACGGAAACATTCCTAATGGTCGAGTTCCGTTTGTCTTTCCTATTTTGACCAGTTAGGGTCTCTACTACCTTCCATACCTTCCTGCTCTCAGACCTCTGGCTAAAGAAAACTCCTCCTGGGCTTCGGCGGCCCATCCTAAATGATGCGCAGGTACAAAACATGACATGTTATGGCAAAAATACAATCATGTATACGTACAAAATATGACAGGCAATGGTAAAAATACATTTATGTATACCAAACGTACAAAATCGATAATAAGCAACGATGATCGGCAATAACCATGGCACCACTCAGCCAACAAATATGTTGTTCCCGCGAGCCATGCCTGGCTCGATTTGAGACCTCTTCAGGGGTTTCTGACGCCGAAATCTCGCAAAGTACGCGTAACGGACCGGAACGGGCCTGTTACATAGATACTCCCGAACCGTGCGATTATTGTCTGAAAATCGACCAGGAATACGGTATTCTACGTAGTGGGTTGAAGTATCCAAGATATTCACAAAAGCCAAAGCTACCAGTTTCGAAGCCAAGTCGAAACATTTGTTATTACGTGCGCAGACTGCCAACACAGCTAGATTAAAAACTGGAAGCGATACTAACCTGCTCAGCAACTAGTGGTTAATATAAACAACTAGTACCGCCGTGTCATACATTTCCGCAGGCTAGCTTAATAGCCGTTATCCAGTTTCAGTAAACTTTAGCAATTTT
Source organism: Trileptium ribeirensis (assembly GCA_030248225.1). NCBI lineage: Eukaryota > Metazoa > Nematoda > Enoplea > Enoplida > Thoracostomopsidae > Trileptium > Trileptium ribeirensis. The sequence continues at coordinate 28,535 of JASANE010016475.1, read as the reverse complement.
AAAATCAAAACGAATTCCCAAGAAGCAAATATCTATTGGACAACACGCGTATCGTAAACAACACACTATACGACTCTGTTCTGAATATATAATACAGAATTTGACAGTGACCATTGCGAATCAACTAACGGAATGATTTCTGGGGAAGGATTTCAGTTTATAGATCATATCATTATATTTTTGTTAACTTTTTTGTTGATTTTTTCCAGTAAGTCTAAAGAGGTCTTGGAGACCACCGCAAGGAGTTGATGTAATTTCAAAAGCAGATTGGTTGGAGAGTTAAGAAATTTAATCCGGTTGGAAATGAGAGTTTAAAATTCTAAGGAAAGAAAATTTTTAGCAAGGGCTTCATGGCTGATTATTGTCAGAAATAAGGGTCAAGGATTAAGGAAAAGTGGTGAAAATTAGGAAAATGTAAAGTAACACATATCCCAACACCATATTATGCAACATGTTGAGAAAACGTGTCGTCATGACCACAAACTACCGGGACTAAATGAAAAAAATTATTAAGAATGTTTAATCTTAACATATTATTAAGATTTAACGGATTTAAAATCTTAACAGAAATTATAACCAAAGTTAGTATGTAAACATGGGTTTCGTCTAGGTATATATCTAGGTTTCGTCTAGGTCTCGTCCAGGTGATGGGGAACGCCAGTCTTTGGTGAGGGCTTCCACCTCCCAGGGGAGGGGTCAGTCGGCGAGAGGGGTGAGCGTTGTGGTGTTGCGCATTCGACAGCTACGGGTTCGATTTCTGGGGCAGGGGGATAGGTTGGACGACCTGTTAGGGTGGGTCAGCACTTCGCGCCCAATGGGCCCCCTGCCTCCATTCATGGGCTGCAGGCGCTGTGAGGGAACTACCCAAATGAATGGGATTCACCACCATTGAGCGTCCCAGTTAAGCCTCTATCCAATACAAAATACGGAAATTATTAAGGTTAATTATTGCCCATTTGAGCTGTATAGGCTGAGAGACATGATTTTATATCATGATGACACGATGTAGTGCGGGTTTTCCAGGGCCAGCTGCATCCGGCTTGTTTTTGGCTTAAGGTCAAATGGTTGCCTTTCCTAACACAAGCTTCAGGCTTAAGCCTTTATATCGCGAACGGTGTACGGTGTATATACCTTACGCCTCTCAGTTTGAGGCCGATTCGAGTTTTATATAAAAACGGGAATGTGCGATACGAAATCATCCAAGAAAGTTGGTGTGCAAATACCTTTCCAGTAAAGAAAAGTAGATACGGTGGCCATCGGTGGGCAGCAGGTGGGAGGAGAAAAGAATAGAAAATTTCGGATTCGCGAATGGTATAGCGTGGACGGATAGGAAGGTAAATAGAGAGGTACAAAAAGGAATTTTGTTTTAAAAAGTTGAAGGCAGGGAGATGCGGAGGGAAATTAGGGACGGATATATACTAAGGCATGTTTTAAATGTAAGAAAAGGTGGGGAAATAATTTAAAAATAGAAAACCAATAGAAATAAGGGAGGAAGTTGTTTATGAATATTGGGAAAATGGGAATTAATACAAAAGCGCAAATTTGTAAAAATGGCGGAATAAGGCAGATAATTTGGCAGGGAATTATGGGAAGGGAAATTTGAAAGGGACATATTTTGAGTGCAGGATAAATGAAGAAAAATGATAACTGTGGAAGTAAGAAGAAATGGGATAATTGGGTGGCAAGATATCAAGAATAGGGGAAAAAGAGAACAAAAATAAAAATAGTATATCAGGGAAAGCAAGGTTGATATGGAAAGGATTAAAAAGTTACATTTTGTTATATTTAGAAGATGGAACATTTAATTACTTAGCTAGGTAGGAAAGGAGATTTAATGGAATGCAACTTGTGTGGTATTTTTGAGAGTTCCCTGGGCTTTAGGGGTCCAAAACCCTTAAAATTGGATATTTTTAGTTTTTCGTATATTTAATGGTCGCTCAAAAGCTCATCCTAAAAGTTTCTTTCTTAAAATTTTATCAAAACCTACCTAATTTGCATAATTTTTTGTGTTGTTTTGGACCTAGCTAACTTATGTTACAATTTTAGTTTTGAGGTCAGTTCCTGTTTTCCAGTTGGTCAAGGCGGTCCCATAAAACAAACAGATAATCATAACGTTTTATATACCTTTTTGTGATTTTCATAGTTTAATCGTAGAAGTTTAATCGTAGAAGAGTACTTAGCTAATACTATTGCGTCATCATGGCAGCTTGCTTATTTGCAGTGGATATTCCGGTTTTAATTACGGATTAGCGAAGTTCTAGTCAGAGCGTCGCGGAATATTCTGGCTTATAGTTTTATGGTTTTCAGACATTTTTGGATTGTACGCAAAAAAGTGCGTCGGGAACCAATTTATTGTGGAGCGTTTTGATTCGTTGGCTTATAGAAATTGAGTTAGAGAAAAGACCTACACTCGCAGGGTTTACGCGCAACAGGAAAAACAGGTGAAACAGTGAAAACTGATGTTTTTACAGGGAAAAACAGGGAATTTTGTCATTTCGCAACAGGGAAAAGTTGTGAATTCTAAATTAAATTTAACTAGCATTTTTAGGAGAAATTCACGGTTTAACTCGGTTTCATTTTTTTGTTTTAGGTTCCATTTATTCCTGGAACCTGTTTTAACACTTCGGCTCATGTATCTCCGAACATTAAAATGTTGATATTAATTATATAACTTTAACTGAAAATCAGAAATCGCGGTTTATTCGCTGTAAAATTCGCCTTAAATTGGGCTTGTTATATAATGCTCAAGAATTCAGTATATGGCACCTCTGGCGTACCGAGTTCTCTTATAGTGGTTCCTCATAGTCCCAAAACCCGATTTAATTTCAGTTTAAACCAGGGATTTTGGGCTCTGGAGACAGGGAAAATGGCACCATGAATTCAGCGGGAACCGTGCACTCGGCTTTCTGAACTGTGCCTAGAGACATTTACAGGCGGAACGCGTAAAATTTTAATTATTCAGAGCGGGGCGGCTCAACAAGGGGCGTTAGTTTTGAGAAGACCGGTTGAGTAAGGGGTTGGATTAGGTTACCCCCTCGAGCCCCCAGTAGATCGCAACTATTAATTTTGGGCAGCCATTCGGGGTCCTGGAATTTCCCTGGGCACGCCAGCCATTCGGGGTCTGCACAGAGTAAGAGACTTCAGCTCCTTAGTAGTCGACCGCTACTAGAGAGTTCATCGTAAGTAGCCAGCCAGCCATTCGGGGACGACTACAAAACATAGTATAATCGGCACTTAGTAGCGTAAGTCTAAGGCTCAGGTTAAGGTAAACAAGTATATAACCCTGCAATCGTGCCAGCCATTCGGGGGTCGATTGTATGAACCGGTGTGAGGGCCTACTAAAGTAATAGCTAAGTTAAAGGTAACCGGTGCTTGCTCAAACTAAATCATAAATAAGGACTGTACTAGCGTAAATTTAGGTCCTAGGTTCAATACTTAGATCAACGTGCGTCGTCAGCCATTCGGGGGCGGTCGTACAAACCTCACAAGAGGCGTATTAGATTAGCACATAATCTAAGCTGAACTAATAGGATCTAAGGTCGAGACAGCCGAGTGTGCAAGTGTTAAACCGGGACAATATCTAGAGAACGGCAAAAGCATCCGGTGTGTTTTGCATAGAGTGATCAGTGCGTAAAAGTACTAAAGAATAGTATGGTGTACAATGACCTACGGGTCAACTTTAGTTGCTCAGTTGGCTGAAACTTGTCACACCCTACAAGTGCTAAGTACCCAAATATCGTTCCTTCATTGTTTTACCGGTGTTGTAATAAACATTTTTTGTACGTGTTTGATACTCACGTATTTGAACCAGAGTGATCGAGCGGAGCAGGAGGCACGCCGCTACGCGAAATATAAGGCACGAACACTGATCTCGCGACGTAGGACACGCCAACCCAAACGTCCCACCGGCATACTACTTGTCGGAGCTTAATATTTTCGGACGGTGTGTAACTTCGTGCTTACGCGGCGCTCCCACCCCCCACCAACTACTATAATACCCTAATGACACGATTTAAACAATTCCGACCACCAGTTACTCGAATTCTCTAGCAGCTGGGGTGCGCGAGATCGTGGTCTAGCGTGCTAGTAAAGTGGTGATAGGTTTCTTAGTATCGTTTGCTCCTGGACTAATCTCTGTAGTTACAGCTCTATGAATCCAGTTTTAGGTTCTATTACGCTCTCGCCAATAGATGCCAACGACAGCCAATTAATTACAATGGTTTATTCACTAACGTAACGAAGTGCCAATCTGGTATTATAACGACAATATCTAATTAGTAACACTTACGCGTACACACCCAGCACTTCTACCGTTACGTATAACAATAAATGTTAAGCCAAATCGAGAAAACTAGCGACAACTTCCAGTCAAACATACTTCGATTAGCTAATAAACCAGAAAGTCACAAAAACTCGATGACCACCACAGAAAACAAACGGGGCTAGATCCACGCTCAAGAGCGCTACAGCTCTATAGCTAGACTGAACAAAATATAAACCCTTCGCATATCGTAATTCCACGTATAAAATACCGAAAACATTAGCTATGACGCCTTTCCACCAGTGCATCACATTCCATATGTATTCATTAAAGCAACGCAAACTTAAAACATATAAATTCTTCTTTGTACATCAGCCAACAATTCATAGTGACACGTCGAAAATTAACTAGGTCATTATTTCACCACCGAAAAATATAATCAATCATAATTATTATAATACACCCTAATTTCAAATTCAATATCTAAGCAACTAAACATTTGCGAATAATATGCAACGCCCTGTACGGCGAGAACGATACCCTGTATCGTAACAATTTTACGCACCCCAACATTTAGATATATACAACATATTCGTTATGTAAGTATAATTTTAGGGGGAAATTTAGTTGAAAGTTTGAAGTGAGAAATGGGGTGGGAAGGTGGGGTGTGGTTTAGAAAAAGTAAAGAGAGGTTGGGAGTGGAATTTTAATATGATGAAAGAGGTATGTAGGGAAGTTGAAATTAGGAATTTGAGGAGTGAAAGTTAGGTTTTGGTTAAATGGGAGGTATGTATTTGAAAAATATGAGAAATAGGTAAAATTGGAATTTTAGAAAAATGTAAAATTTATATAAATAGAAAGATGGGAAAGGAGTGGGCAAGATATGTGAATTTATAGGATTAGGGAAAGATGATATTAAAATTTGAGTAATATGGGTAAGGTTTTGAGTATATAAATAAGAAAAGTTTGAAAAAATAGGAGAGTTGGGGAAAATGGAAATTTTAAGAAAAGGTAAATTTCAGGGAATAACCGGAACCGAAATTTACCGGAACCGGAACCAGCAACCGGAACCGTCCATTTAAACCGGATCCGGAACCGGAACTTGGTCTTCGAAATTTATATATAGTAAAACAGATGATGGAAGAAATGAAGGTATAGTGGATTTAAAACGCATTAAAAATAACTTTTACATTAAACTTAATATATTGCGATGGTATTATTGCCTTTCTGAAACTATAAAGAGACTGAGGAAGCTAATAATGTTTATTTACCGATCAAATATGTCGGTTTTTTGGACATTCAGAGCAAAAATATCTTCCACTATACACCACTGCGTATACTGCGTCAAATCGAATGTGCTTACAAAGCTTGGAGCGTAGAATACACACTTTCGCTCTGTCTCCAGTCGCCTCGCTTTACTACACATACGATTGTTGCATGTTCTTCTGTAGGAAACTTAAAATTATGGATTTATATGATTCTAAGAGAAAATAATAGATAGAAGGGAATTTTTTGATCATTGGTCAGAGACACTGTTTAGGCTAGCGTTGGACAAACAGTGCCCATCAGTTAGATCATAATGATGATAACTTTCTAATCAGAATGCTATAAATGAGACACACTGTGATGCTGCTCGCACAGTTTCAATAAATACAGTTCATTGCCAAGAAAGCAGTTTCTAGCTGCGTTGCAGATAACGTTAGTTTACTTCAATTTAGACTGATTTACCAAGTTTACAAGCGGACTGGCGGGTGCTTGACGCAATTTATGTTAGCCAAGCATACCCTAAGTACATCTGCGTAAGCCATACTCTGTTACCGAGTTGGACCGGTTTAATTCAAACTGTATCCCACAGACTTCTGGATGTGTAAAATAGCTGCTACAAGCATCGACCTGGCTTTGATTTAACAAACTCCTGCAGGTTATTATGAAAAATTCCTGCTCTAATTATATGCTCTACTTACGTTTCACACGGCAAATTGGTTAGTTAATCTTTTCTTTTGCTTGGTTGTATTGGAGCTTGATCATTGTATAATATATATTATATATCTTTGGATTACAGGATGAAGCAAAAAACGTGGGAAATTTCAAGCAAAATTTTTAAACCGGAATTCCGGTTCCGGTATGATTTTTGCCCTTTGCCGGAACCGCAACCGGAACACGATTTTCTCCGGAACCGGAACCGGAATTCCGGTTACTCCCTGGTAAATTTATAGAAAATTGGAAAAGGGGAAGGAAGAGGGTTAAATATATATATAGATAGGTATAGTAAGGGGAAAAGGATATGAAAATTCTAGGGATATTGGTTAAGTTTTGGGGGGAGAGGGGGTAGTTTGAATTTTTGTTGAAAAAAGTGGGAAATTGAGAAAAAGTGAAATTTGGGGAAATTTGGCTTATAGTATATAAAAAACGGTGGGTGAATATGAAATATCTTTTAGAAAATAGGGTGTTTAAAAAGAAAAAGGGTATTTTGGATAATTTTATGTAAGAATTTTAAGTTTTGGAGGATGGGTATGGGTGAAGTTAGGAGTTTTGGGTATGGGTGAAGTTTGGAAAATATTTAAGTTTTAATATATATATTTTATATATATGCAATAATTACATAGCTAGTGACCTGTTTTTTATTGACAAGTTCCATAGATAATATTTCGCACTCACTGCGTTTATAAACCATACCAAAGACGACAAGGAGTACCAAGGCGGGAGATTGGAAAATTTTTGAGTGTAAAAAAATGCGCCAGCCCCGACACTACTGGCCACACCTCGCAAACAATCTTCCGGTGACGAATCCGTCTAAATTTTTTGAAAACCCAAAAATTAACCCCTAGCCCGAAATAAGGCAGAATCCAAAATAGAAAATATTTATACGGTAGTAGCAATTAGCAGACCACATAATCAGGACGTTTTACGTAAGCCTGTTTAAATTTTTACTATTAAAATGCCACTTCAGAAAACGCAACCTAGCACAACAATGGACAAACAACCGACGACGAAACCAAAGAACTTCGAGATGGAAGGATCATCAAGCGAAAAAGCGCAAGAAACAGTGACAAAAGAACTCGAAGACATATTTTGAGAATTCGTGTCAAGAACGCCGGAACCCAAAATACAACAACAATCGCAAGACAAAAGAAGCCTGCAATAAACGTATATACACCGAAACGTTTCAAGAAGAAACAAGCAACGATCGACTATTCGTAACAACGGAAGACCGCGAAAAAGAAATGCGGGAAGTGATACAAAAACTGTAGCAACAAATAGAAAAGCAATTGCAATTTATAAAGAAGCACGCAACCTTAACCAAAGAGTTGCAATAACTATGCCAAAGTTTCGATCAAGACGAACCAGAAATTCCGCCAGCACAACCAAGGAAAGAATCGCAAAGCAGTGACAAAGATGAAGGAATCGCAATACGAAGGTTCTTCAATCGAGATCAAGTAAGAATGGCGCCGAACAACGATAAAGAATCGGAGCCGATGAGAAAGTACAGCCGATTATAATGGTCAACGACCAAGAAGTGATCGGCGCAAAAAGAAGCACAGTCGAGATTTACGAACAACAACCGAACAAAAACAATAAAACAAACCAACAATTGGTGAATATCGAATACAATTCGGTGCAAGTCAAAAGCGATCCAACATAAACCGAGACCAATCCGCCTTTACTTATACGACAACGAGGGATAACAGGAAAAATCGTGTCTGATCGTTACCGATACCTGTTTCATGTATATATACAATTTCTGCCACACACGCATGACGTAACCCGTGAAACCAAATGTCGTAAACTGTTAAACCATGTATTGATACTCCCGAACCGTGCGATTATTGCTGGACAGCGACCAGGAATACGGTATTCTACGTAGTGGGTTGAAGTATCCAAGATATTCACAATTCGCCAAAGCTACCAGTTTCGAAGCCAAGTCGAAATATTTGTTCTTACGTCGCAGACTGCCAACACAGCTAGCTTAAAAGCTGGAAGCGATACTAACCTGCTCAGCAACTAGTGGTTAATATAAACAATTAGAACCGCCGTGTCATATAGTTCCGCAGGCTAGCTTAACAGCCGTTATCCAGTTTCAGTAAACTATAGCAATTTTAAAATCAAAACGAATTCCCTAGGAGCAAACCCGAAATCGATTGTACGTGACAAAAAAAGAAACCGCAACGATGACGGAGAAAGCCGAAGCGGTGGAGAACCTCGACAAACAAATTACTTAAGAATTGCAAAGCACAGGTGAGCAACGATCAAGATATCGAGATATTCAATCCAGTCAACGAATCAACCGCACGTTAATCAAACGAGACCTGCACGTTAATCAAACGAGCCCAACAGACATGGCGACCGAGGGTACAAAGACGACAAATGCAATACCGACCGCAACGGTGGAACAATCAATCGACGCAAGCACACCAACAGCAACAAGTAATGCTACCGTGGACAACACCGATACCGATGATGCCAACGTAAACTAACATGAACTAGAAACAACCGATGCAACCGTACTATGGACAGCTGGGAATGCAACAACCGATGCTACAAACGATGTAATCGGTTCAACTACCACAACAATCAATACAACCGCAAATGAATTGGCAACAACAACAAAGAATGCCTGTACCGGTGGCAAACCAACAGCAACAAAACCGACAAACGGCAATTAATCAAACGCCACCAGGTTGCAAAATTTGCGGAAGGCTTGGCCATAGAATGGGACAATGCGCCCCAAGAAACATGGGACAAGGTACAAGAGAAACCCGATCGGGAAATCAGCAACAAAGTCAAAATCTATACAGGATCCTACCGAACCGACCGAATCAATCGTACGAAATAGGGAACAACCGACCACCAAAATTGAGCGAGGTGGAGAGAAAAGAGAACACCCAAAAAGAATTGGGGAAGATCGAGGATATGTTGGCGGACGAGAAGAAAGAAACTTTCGTAGAAGTGAATCAAGTGGATCAATAGAAAGAACATGAACCGTGCAGCGATCCGACAGTCTTGGCTAAGTACTATATCGACACGTATCGCGAAGGAAGCAAGAAACTGTGAGGTTTGGTCGATACGGGATCACAAATAACGATCATCACTGAAGAATAATACGCAAAGTATTTCAAGCACCTGCCACGTAGAGAAACGGCATTATATGCGGTGTGATTCAACGGAGACCTAACAGAAACATCAGAGGGCTACTTTTTCCTACAAGTCCACTTGGAAAAGAAAGTACGAAAGATCCGGTTCATCATAATCAAAAATTTTTCAAAGATCGCGATATACGGACATGACTTCCTGGCAGCGTTCGAACTGGTGATCGATTATCAACAACTACGAATCAAGATGAACGAAGGCCCATATCCCTGGCGGGCCAATGAAATGGGATCGATCAGTCAATAAGACAAAGAAGTGCTCGTATAAACAAGTAATCCCAACATGATCATCGGTTTTCATCGAAGTAAAGATCCCAGAAGGAACGAAGGAAGGCGACACGGTAATAGTGAAACCTTTGATGAAAACCAACAATGGATTGGCAATGCCGAACAGTATCGTGAAAGTAAAATAAGGTAACATCATGATACCGATGTGCAACCTGAATAGGGTTGAAATGGAAATAATTGAAGATCAACAACTGGTACGGAAATTAGAACAAAAGATCATAAGAACAGTGGTCGACGAGGAAAAAGCCCAAAGAGATTAGCGGTTCGAAAAGAAACAAAGAAAGAACAAAATGGAGAACAAGGAAGAAGGCGTAAAATGGATTAAAATTGGAAAAAGAGGAAAGCTGATCGTCAAATCATGGACCGCCGGTATCCAAACAAAGAATCCACAAGTGATATCGATTGTAGAAAGTACACGAAAAGAAGAAAAAACAGCGAAGAATCAGCATCGAACAGTTTCAAGAACAAGTAATACGCAAAACCGAGCACATGAACAGTATCGAACATCCAGCTGAAATCGACTTGGAAAAAGCTGTTACCTATGAAGAAGAGAAGACGTAGCTAGCAACGGTACTTTACAATTATCAAAGTGTATTTTCAAGATCGGACTTCGATATTGGAATCAATATGCAAACAGAACATTACATAAAAACGACAGTCGAAAAACCGGTGCAACAACCGTTACGACGCCTACCATATGCGGAATGGAATCAAGCGAGCAAACAAGTACAAGTGATGCCCGATCAAGGAATAATCAGAAGATCCTATACTCCTTGGTTATTACCGATCGTATTGACTAACCAAAAGGACGGATCAAAAAGATTTTGTGCCGACTAAGGAATGCTTAATTCAATCACAAAGCGTTATGGTTTTCCCTTTCCAAGAATCGATCAAATGTCGGACGCGTTACGCGGAGCTAAATAGTTTTTAACCCTTGATCTCAAGTCGGGATATTGGCAAGTACCGATGAACAAGCAAGACAAAGAAAAGACCGCGTTCATCTGTCACGAAGGATTATTTGCTAGCACTTATCAATAATGAAGTTTTTTTGGTTATGAATGATTATATATGGATTTGGTTTTAATGTGTCCTGTTTAAGGTCAAAACTGCGTAATAGCTAAACTTAGTGTTTCTGCATGTTGCCAAAAAACCACAAATATTTCAGTTGAATAAATGGGCGACTGGCGATTGGAAGTATTTCGCATGGGCGTATATATAACGTTTCCTATTGCTCTATTCTGGCTATTCAATAATCCAGTTTTTTACGAATTTGCGGTAAGTTATATGAATATTTAACCCTCGCTTGATCAAACGCATCGCCGATACGCTATTAGATTGCTTTTTCTGATGAATAGCATTAAATATATAAAAGGAACATGCCGTGGCGGAAAACTACAGCAATCGCTTCATGCCATGGTAGTTGAACACTTGTACCCGTTTGGTACGAAATTTTTATTGGGTCATAGCGACAGCAACTTGAAGACGAAATGACGGGAAATGAAGCCGCCTGAAGCCGAAAAATTGAGCTGCGGTGCGATCCCAACCCACGATCTTCCGCCTTTTAAAACTAAAGCCTCTACCGACTGAGTTTTTTCTGTTCGACCTTACAGGCATATAAAGCTGATATATTTAATACGTGGTTCAATATTCGCTGAAAATTTTTACAGGGGACGTGAACCGGGCGCCCCGCTGGTTCCGAGCCGGGGGCGCCCGATTTTGTCTGGGGGCGTTTTGCCGAAAGAAAAACGGTGAAAAACAGTGTCACAAACACTGTCCAAACGCTTTGATGGAGAGAAACAGCGATTTTAAAGCAAATTTTGACAAAATATGCTAAATTTTTGGCTTCACACCGGAATTTTAGTACAACTTTTTATCAAATTTTATGTATTTTGGACCGGTTGGAGACAAAAAATTTCACAAGAGGCGGTGAACCAGGGGAGCCCAAAATTTTACCAGGGGGCATGAACCGGGGGCACCTGTTCTGAACCACTAAGAATCTAAAAATGCCAGGGGCCCTCCCCCCACCCGAGCCCAGTCAACAGTACCTTTATGCATCAAAAATGCTGATGTGACTGTAGTTAAGTAACACTATTGTTTTGCTGCGCGTCACAAAATTTATAATGGCGTATTTAAAGGCCCAGAAAACAACGCACAATCAAATATACGGCTACAGTTAAAATTCTTTTAGTAAATCAGGTTTGAAAATACCTGAAACCTTGTGGTACAGTGATTTTACATTAAATAACCATACCAGTATAACTAACACACCAAAGACCTATCCGTATAATTCTAAATGCGTTGCAAGCAAAATATAAAACAGACTTTATTCCGAAAATCAGGTTCGTCGACCATAACCGCCTAAAAATCACTGAACCTGTATGAAATATCCGTGCTGGATTCTAACTAGTCCGTTGCATTCAGAGTACTGACGAACCTGATTTTCGGAATATTGTCTTATATATTGCTTGCAGCACATTTAGAAGTAAGCGGATAGGTGTTTGGTGTGTTAATAATTATACTGGTACAAACATTTTAGATTAAATGACCATACCAGTATAATTAACACACCAAAGACCTATACGCATGATTCTAAATGCGCTGCAAGCAATATATAAGACAGACTATATTCCGAAAATCAGGTTCGTCGACCAAAACCGCTTAAAAATCACTGAACTTGTATGAAATATCCGTGCTGTAATCTAACTAGTCCGTTGTATTCAAAGTACTGACGAACCTATATATAGACCATGTTTGATGACCAGAAACCTATATATACTCATACAAGTGATGTATAAATCATTACTTTTTGGACATTGTTGTCGTTATACTATAAAACTCATCAAACCCCTAACACGTAAAATACAGCCATGTCGAACTCTAGATAACAAAAGTATAGTATTCCGCGTATTTAATAGCGTCATAGATACTTTTTATAAGGTGAGACAGGCAATAACATGCTGAAATTTGAAAAATTGATGTTTCTGGCAAATTGTCTGGTATGTTCTGGTGCAGAGCAGCTTATGGAGTGGTCTGTCATGAAAGCGTGGTTCACAGCCAGAAACAAGTAAAAAATAATCGTTCTGAGGTTCGATCTATTTAGATTAAGCGAGATTTCGATCGATTTTGGTTTTAGCGCAATTTAATAAATTTCAAATGTATAAAATTTCTATTATTTTTGATTAACCGAAATTTCCATCGATTGCGAATAAACGAAATTCCGATCGATTGCGTTTTCGATCTATGTCAATTGTTTTCGATTGCAATTACTTTTGGTCGCGACATAAAAATGTGTAGCTTTTTCGTTATAAGCAAGAACAGTGCAAGGGCAGTATTAGAGTTTAGCCTATTTTAGAAACGTGTTTTGGTCTACATGCTTTATGTCAAAATGTTTACATTTAACGTTAAAGTCATAGGAGTGTTAAAAGCCGGAAACACCAGTGACAGAAAACGACTTTCTCTTGTTCAACATCTTCACTTTTATATTAAAACTCTAATTTTCCATAATTATGCTAACACAAACTTCAGTAGGTGCTCCTTGGAGGCACCTACATAAATGATGAGACTCGGCGAACATTTGTTACAAGCTATCTAATGTTCAGGGTAATAAAATACAGAAAAATAATAATAGATTTGTTGATTTCGATAAATTGCTCATAAATTATTATAATCTGTTTAATTCTTTTGCAAAAAATGCGACTGCGATTACGTAACCTGGCATTCTAGGAACACAGTTATTCGGAGTGGCCACCGTACAACGGGACGTACGGGCGCTCGTGGTCATATATAATTTATTTAAAATGTAAAGTAGCTATAAGTACCAATATGTATAGCGTAAAATATATATAACATTTTTATTATATATGTAATATAAATAAAAATGTCCAATTAACTAGTTTCTCAGAAGTGATGGGCCCTCTGACATTTTTCGGTGCCCACTAGGAAAAATGAATACCCCTGATTGGCAAAATTTTTGGCTTGCTCCGTTAAAACAATCCCAGTTCACATATTGGCAAAAATTCCCTTTTGCAGTTTGATTAACTGAAAAAAATAATTGAAATGCTGGTGTTAACGCCAATAGAGACGTTTTGCACCGGTTCGAGGTCCATTTAGTAACAACTTTAGCGTTTTTGGTAAAATATAGAATTTGGAAAATTTGTATATTTCTAGCATGGTATGCCTCCTGGTTTAAGTCTCTTCAGTCCATTCCCCTGACAAAATCTGGTGCTCCCAGTTCAGAACTAAGGTGCCCACGATTCATGCCCTCGGCAAAAATTTCAGGGAACAGAGATGCCAGTTGAAATTATATATATCGCATGGCCTCTTCGTATAAAATAATTTATAGGCTGTCTGTCTGTGAAACATTTTGAACCATACGTTATCCTATACTACATCCAAATAACTGATGAACGTAGTTGACGAATTTTTGTGCATTATAAGAGCGATTATGTAAGAACATAACGGCATACTGGATGGCTACAAAATACAGAGCAGTGTGCAGCTTATGTATTTTCACAAAAACACGAATCTACTGCCTGTTTTGACTAAATTTAGCTCTCATCCGAAATGCACTTTTGAAAGAAGTCAGATGCACTAAAGGCATTTTTTGGATAGGGTGTTAAATCAGTCACGAAATCGTAGTCTAAAATCCCGATTTCCGGAACTATGAATAATAATGCAGCAATAACTATTTTGAAAATGAAAATTGTAATTTTAGCAGGAAGAAGAATTTGAGCAAATGCTTGAAAATAAAAAATCCAACGAAAGTTTGAAACAGTTTATCGACGAACAGCGGAAAGTAAAAGCATGTAGACCAAAATACGTTTCTAATAATAGGCTAAACTCTAATACTGCCCTTTTGCACTGTTCTTGCTTATAACGAAAAAGCTACACATTTTTATGTCGCGACCAAAAGTAATTGCAATCAAAACAATTAACATAGATCGAAAACGCAATCGATCAGAATTTCGTTTATTCGCAATCGATGGAAATTTCGGTTAATCAAAAATAATAGAAATTTTATACATTTGGAATTTATTAAATTGCGCTAAAACCAAAATCGATCGAAATCTCGCTTAATCTAAATAATAGAACCTCAGAACGATTATTTTTTACTTGTTTCTGGCTGTGAACCACGCTTTCATGACAGACCACTCCATAACTGCTCTGCACAGGAACATCACAGACAATTTGCGAGAAACATCAATTTTTCAAATTTCAGCATGTTATTGCCTGTCTCACCTTATAAAAAGTATCTATGACGCTATTAAATACGCGGAATACTATATTTTGTTATCTAGAGTTATGACATGGCTGTATTTTACGTGTTAGACTAATAGATTTTATCGTATAACGACAACAATGTCCAAAAAGTAATGATTTATACATCACTTGTATGAGTATATATAGGTTTCTGGTCATCAAACATGGTCTATATATAGGTTCGTCAGTACTTTGAATACAACGGACTAGTTAGATTACAGCACGGATATTCATACAGTTCAGTGATTTTTAAGCGGTTTTGGTCGACGAACCTGATTTTCGGAATATAGTCTGTCTTATATATTGCTTGCAGCGCATTTAGAATCATGCGTATAGGTCTTTGGTGTGTTAATTATACTGGTATGGTCATTTAATCTAAAATGTTTGTACAAGTATAATTATGACGTCGCCAAACACCTATCCGCTTACTTATAAATGTAATACAAGCAATATAACGACGATTTAGTGAAAATCAGGTTGGTAAGTACTTTCTGAATGCAACGGACTAGTTAGAATCCAGCACGGATATTTCATCAGGTTCAGTGATTTTTAGGCGGTTATCGTCAACGAACCTGATTTTCGGAATAAAGTCTGTTTTATATTTTGCTTTAAACGCATTTAGAATTATACGGATAGGTCTTTGGTGTCTTAGTTATACTGGTATGGTTATTTAATGTAAAATCACTGTACCACGAGGTTGCGGGTGTTTTTTCAAAACCTGATTTACTAAAAGAATTTTAACTGTAGCCGTATATTTGATTGTGCGTTGTTTTATGGGCCTTTAAATACGCCATTATAAATTTTGTGACGCGCAGCAAAACAATAGTGTTACTTAACTACAGTCACATCAGCATTTTTGATGCATAAAGATTATAATTCTGGGCTCGGGTGGGGGGAGGGCCCCTGGCATTTTTAGATTCTTCAGTGGTTCAGAACAGGTGCCCCGGTTCATGCCCCCTGGTAAAATTTTGGGCTCCCCTGGTTCACCGCCTCTTGTGAAATTTTTTGTCTCCAACCGGTCCAAAATACATAAAATTTGATAAAAAGTTGTACTAAAATTCCGGTGTGAAGCCAAAAATTTAGCATATTTTGTCAAAATTTGCTTTAAAATCGCTGTTTCTCTCCATCAAAGCGTTTGGACAGTGTTTGTGACACTGTTTTTCACCGTTTTTCTTTCGGCAAAACGCCCCCAGACAAAATCGGGCGCCCCCGGCTCGGAACCAGCCGCGGGGCGCCGGTCACGTCCCCTGTAAAAATTTTCAGCGAATATTGAACCACGTATTAAATATATCAGCTTTATATGCCTGTAAGGTCGAACAGAAAAAACTCAGTCGGTAAAGGCTTTAGTTTTAAAAGGCGGAAGATCGTGGGTTGGGATCGCACCGCAGCTCAATTTTTCGGCTTCAGGCGGCTTCATTTCCCGTCATTTCGTCTTCAAGTTGCTGTCGCTATGACCCAATAAAAATTTCGTACCAAACGGGTACAAGTGTTCGACTACCATGGCATGAAGCGATTGCTGTAGTTTTCCGCCACGGCATGTTCCTTTTATATATTTAATGCTATTCATCAGAAAAAGCAATCTAATAGCGTATCGGCGATGCGTTTGATCAGAAGAGGTTAAATATTCATATAACTTACCGCAATTTCGTAAAAAACTGGATTATTGAATAGCCAGAATAGAGCAATAGGAAACGTTATATATACGCCCATGCGAAATACTTCCAATCGCCAGTCGCCCATTTATTCAACTGAAATATTTGTGGTTTTTTGGCAACATGCAGAAACACTAAGTTTAGCTATTACGCAGTTTTGACCTTAAACAGGACACATTAAAACCAAATCCATATATAATCATTCATAACCAAAAAAAACTTCATTATTGATAAGTGCTAGCAAATAATCCTTCGTGACAGATGAACGCGGTCTTTTCTTTGTCTTGCTTGTTCATCGGTACTTGCCAATATCCCGACTTGAGATCAAGGGTTAAAAACTATTTAGCTCCGCGTAACGCGTCCGATATTTGATCGATTCTTGGAAAGGGAAAACCATAACGCTTTGTGATTGAATTAAGCATTCCTTAGTCGGCACAAAATCTTTTTGATCCGTCCTTTTGGTTAGTCAATACGATCGGTAATAACCAAGGAGTATAGGATCTTCTGATTATTCCTTGATCGGGCATCACTTGTACTTGTTTGCTCGCTTGATTCCATTCCGCATATGGTAGGCGTCGTAACGGTTGTTGCACCGGTTTTTCGACTGTCGTTTTTATGTAATGTTCTGTTTGCATATTGATTCCAATATCTAAGTCCGATCTTGAAAATACACTTTGATAATTGTAAAGTACCGTTGCTAGCTACGTCTTCTCTTCTTCATAGGTAACAGCTTTTTCCAAGTCGATTTCAGCTGGATGTTCGATACTGTTCATGTGCTCGGTTTTGCGTATTACTTGTTCTTGAAACTGTTCGATGCTGATTCTTCGCTGTTTTTTCTTCTTTTCGTGTACTTTCTACAATCGATATCACTTGTGGATTCTTTGTTTGGATACCGGCGGTCCATGATTTGACGATCAGCTTTCCTCTTTTTCCAATTTTAATCCATTTTACGCCTTCTTCCTTGTTCTCCATTTTGTTCTTTCTTTGTTTCTTTTCGAACCGCTCTATTGCTCTTTGGGCTTTTTCCTCGTCGACCACTGTTCTTATGATCTTTTGTTCTAATTTCCGTACCAGTTGTTGATCTTCAATTATTTCCATTTCGACTCTATTCAGGTTGCGCATCGGTATCATGATGTTACCTTATTTTACTTTCACGATACTGTTCGGTATTGCCAATCCATTGTTGGTTTTCATCAAAGGTTTCACTATTACCGTGTCGCCTTCCTTCGTTCCTTCTGGGATCTTTACTTCGATGAAAACCGATGATCATGTTGGGATTACTTGTTTATACGAGCACTTCTTTGTCTTCTTGACTGATCGATCCCATTTCATTGGCCCGCCAGGGATATGGGCCTCCGTTCATCTTGATTCGTAGTTGTTGATAATCGATCACCAGTTCGAACGCTGCCAGGAAGTCATGTCCGTATATCGCGATCTTTGAAAAATTTTTGATTATGATGAACCGGATCTTTCGTACTTTCTTTTCCAAGTGGACTTGTAGGAAAAAGTAGCCCTCTGATGTTTCTGTTAGGTCTCCGTTGAATCACACCGCATATAATGCCGTTTCTCTACGTGGCAGGTGCTTGAAATACTTTGCGTATTATTCTTCAGTGATGATCGTTATTTGTGATCCCGTATCGACCAAACCTCACAGTTTCTTGTTTCCTTCGCGATACGTGTCGATGGGGGGGGGGGGGTGGTTTTTTGTGATGATGGAAGAAATGAGGTATGTGGATTTAGCGTATCTTTTTTCTTTTTTGCGATGGTATTATTGCCTTTCTTGAAACTTATAGAGACTGAGGAAGCTTTGTTTTTTGATCTTGTGGTTTTTTGGACGTGGAGCGAATCTTCCTTCTGCGTTCTGCGTTGGATGTTGCTTTTGCTTGGAGTTTTCCCTTGCTTGTCTGTGCCTGCTTTCTCCTGTTGTTGCTGTTCTTCTGTGGACTTTGTTCTGGTTTTTGATTCTGAGAAATATGATGAGGTTTTTTTGATTTGGTGAGACCTGTTTGGCTGCGTTGGACAAGTGCCCTGTTGATTGATGATCTTTCTTGATGCTAAATGAGACACCTGTGATGCTGCTGCGTTTTTGTTTTGCGAAGCCTTTTTGGCTGTTGATCGTTGTTTCTTTTTGATTTGTTTGCGCCTGGCTGGTGCTTGCGCTTTTGTTGCCGAGCATCCTGTGCTTCTTGTGCCTCTCTGTTCGAGTTGGACCGGTTTTTGTTCCCCGCGACTTCTGGATGTGTAATGCTGCTGCAAGCATGACCTGGCTTTTTTCCTCCTGGGTTTTTGAAAAATTCTGCTCTTCTTTGCTCTCTTCGTTTTTCCGCGGCAATTGGTTGTTTCTTTTCTTTTGCTTGGTTGTTTGGAGCTTGTTTGTTAATATATATCTTTGGATCGGATGAAGCAAAAAACGTGGGAAATTTGCAAATTTTTAAGCGGAACCCGGTTCGGTATGATTTTTGCCCTTTGCCGGAACCGCAACCGGAACACGATTTTCGCCGGAACCGGAACCGGAATTCCGGTTACTCCCTGGTGTCGATATAGTACTTAGCCAAGACTGTCGGATCGCTGCACGGTTCATGTTCTTTCTATTGATCCACTTGATTCACTTCTACGAAAGTTTCTTTCTTCTCGTCCGCCAACATATCCTCGATCTTCCCCAATTCTTTTTGGGTGTTCTCTTTTCTCTCCACCTCGCTCAATTTTGGTGGTCGTTTGTCCCCTATTTTTTTTTGTACGATTGATTCGGTCGGTTTGGTAGGATCCTGTATAGATTTTGACTTTGTTGCTGATTTCCCGATCGGGTTTCTCTTGTACTTTGTCCCATGTTTCTTGGGGCGCATTGTCCCGTTCTATGGCCAAGCCTTCCGCAAATTTTGCAACCTGGTGGCGTTTGATTAATTGCCGTTTGTCGGTTTTGTTGCTGTTGGTTTGCCACCGGTACAGGCATTCTTTGTTGTTGTTGCCAATTCATTTGCGGTTGTATTGATTGTTGTGGTAGTTGAACCGATTGCATCGTTTGTAGCATCGGTTGTTGCATTCCCAGCTGTCCATAGTACGGTTGCATCGGTTGTTTCTAGTTCATGTTAGTTTACGTTGGCATCATCGGTATCGGTGTTGTCCACGGTAGCATTACTTGTTGCTGTTGGTGTGCTTGCGTCGATTGATTGTTCCACCGTTGCGGTCGGTATTGCATTTGTCGTCTTTGTACCCTCGGTCGCCATGTCTGTTGGGCTCGTTTGATTAACGTGCAGGTCTCGTTTGATTAACGTGCGGTTGATTCGTTGACTGGATTGAATATCTCGATATCTTGATCGTTGCTCACCTGTGCTTTGCAATTCTTAAGTCATTTGTTGGTCGAGGTTCTCCACCGCTTCGGCTTTCTCCGTCATCGTTGCGGTTTCTTTTTTTTTTGTCACGTACAATCGATTTCGGGTTTGCTCCTAGGGAATTCGTTTTGATTTTAAAATTGCTATAGTTTACTGAAACTGGATAACGGCTGTTAAGCTAGCCTGCGGAACTATATGACACGGCGGTTCTAATTGTTTATATTAACCACTAGTTGCTGAGCAGGTTAGTATCGCTTCCAGCTTTTAAGCTAGCTGTGTTGGCAGTCTGCGACGTAAGAACAAATATTTCGACTTGGCTTCGAAACTGGTAGCTTTGGCGAATTGTGAATATCTTGGATACTTCAACCCACTACGTAGAATACCGTATTCCTGTTCGCTGTCCAGCAATAATCGCACGGTTCGGGATATCAATACATGGTTTAACAGTTTACGACATTTGGTTTCACGGTTACGTCATGCGTGTGTGGCAGAAATTGTATATATACATGAAACAGGTATCGGTAACGATCAGACACGATTTTTCCTGTTATCCCTCGTCGTCGTATAAGTAAAGGCGGATTGGTCTCGGTTTATGTTGGATCGCTTTTGACTTGCACCGAATTGTATTCTGATATTCACCAATTGTTGGTTTGTTTTATTGTTTTTGTTCGGTTGTTGTTCGTAAATCTCGACTGTGCTTCTTTTTGCGCCGATTACTTCTTGGTCGTCGACCATTATAATCGGCTGTACTTTCTCTATCGGCTCCTTGATTCTTTATTGTTGTTCGGTGTGATTTACTTGATCTCGATTGAAGAACCTTCGTATTGCGATTCCTTCATCTTTTCTTGTCAGTGCTTTGCGATTCTTTCTTTGGCTGTGCTGGTGGAATTTCTGGTTCGTCTTGATCGAAACTTTGGCATAGTTATTGCAACTCTTCGGTTAAGGTTGGTGATTCTATTATAAATTGCAATTGCTTTTCTATTTGTTGCTACAGTTTTTGTATACACTTCCCGCATTTCTTTCGCGCTCTTCCGTTGTTACGAATAGTCGATCGTTGCTTGTTTCTTCTTGAAACGTTTCGGTGTATATACGTTTATTGCAGGCTTCTTTTGTCTTGCGATTGTTGTTGTATTTTGGTTCCGGCGTTCCTGACACGAATTCTCAAAATATGTCTTCGAGTTCTTTTGTCACTGTTTCTTGTGCTTTTTTCGCTTGATGATCCTTCTATCTCGAAGTTCTTTGGTTTCGTCGTCGGTTGTTTGTCCATTGTTGTGCTAGGTTGCGTTTTCTGAAGTGGCATTTTAATAGAAAAGTTGAACAGGCTTACGTAAAACGTCCTGGATTATGTGGTTGTGAATTGCTATCTATCGTATAAATATTTTCTATTTTGGATTCTGCCTTATTTCGGCTAGGGTTAATTTTTGGGTTTTCAAAAAAATTTAGACGGATTCGTCACCGGAAGATTGTTTGCGAGGTGTGGCCAAGTAGTGTCGGGGCTGGCGCATTTTTTTACACTCAAAAATTTTCCAATCTCCCGCCTCTGCTCTCCTTGTCGTCTTTGGTATGGTTTATAAACGCAGTGAATGCGAAATATTATCTATTGAACTCTGTCAATAAAAAACAGGTCACTAGCTATGTAATTATTGCATATATATAAAATATATATATTAAAACTTAAATATTTTCCTAAAGTTCACCTGATACCCAAAACTCCTTAACTTCACCGATACCCATCCTCCAAAACTTAAAATTCTTACATAAAATTATCCAAAATACCCTTTTCTTTTTGTTAAACACCCTATTTTCTAAAAGATATTTCATATTCACCCAACGTTTTTTATATACTATAAGCCAAATTTCCCCAAATTTCACTTTTTCTCAATTTCCCACTTTTTTCAACAAAAATTCAAACTACCCCCTCTCCCCCCAAAACTTAACCAATATCCCTAGAATTTTCATATCCTTTTCCCCTTACTATACCTATCTATATATATATTTAACCCTCTTCCTTCCCCTTTTCCCATTTTCTATAAATTTACCTTTTCTTAAAATTTCCATTTTCCCCAACTCTCCTATTTTTTCAAACTTTTCTTATTTATATACTCAAAACCTTACCCATATTACTCAAATTTTAATATCATCTTTCCCTAATCCTATAAATTCACATATCTTGCCCACTCCTTTCCCATCTTTGTATTTATATAAATTTTACATTTTTCTAAAATTCCAATTTTACCTATTTCTCATATTTTTCAAATACCTCCCATTTAACCAAAACCTAACTTGAACTTTCCTCCTCAAATTTTCAATTCCAGCTCTCTTCCTGACATACCTCTTTCATCATATCCCCAAATTCCACTCCCAAACCTCTCTTTACTTTTTCTAAACCACCACCCCACCTTCCCACCCCATTTCTCACTTCAAACTTTCAACTAAATTTCCCCCTAAAATTATACTTACATAACGAATATGTTGTATATATCTAAATGTTGGGGTGCGTAAAATTGTTACGATACAGGGGTACTGTTCTTGCCGCACAGGGCGTTGCATATTGTATTTGAATATTTTTAGTTGCTTCTATATTGCAATTTGAAATTAGGGTGTATTAGAATAATTATGATTGATTATAGATTCTCCGTGGTGAAATAATGACCTAGTTAATTTTTGTCTTACGTGTCACGACTAATTGTTGGCTGATGTACAAAGAAGAATTTATATGTTTTAAGTTTGCGTTGCTTTAATGAATACATATGGAATGTGATGCACTGGTGGAAAGGCGTCATAGCTAATGTTTTCGGTATTTTATACGTGGAATTACGATATGCGAAGGGTTTATATTTTGTTCAGTCTAGCTATAAGTGAGCGCTCTTGGAGCGTGCAATTAGCCCCGTTCTGTTTTTTGGCCGTGCGATTGACTTTTTGTGACTTTTGTCTTATTAGCTAATTGAAGTATGTTTGATTGGAAGTTGTCGCTAGTTTTCTCGATTTGGCTTAACATTTATTGTTATACGTAACGGTAGAAGTGCTGGGTGTGTACGCGTAAGTGTTACTAATTAGATATTGTCGTTATAATACCAGATTGGCACTTCGTTACGTTAGTGAATAAACCATTGTAATTAATTGGCTGTCGTTGGCATCTATCGGCGAGAGCAAATAACCAAAACTGGATTCATAGAAGTGAAACCAAACACCTAGTCCAGGAGGAAGCAGTACTAAAAAACCTATCACCACTTTACTACACGCTAGACCACGACTTGCGCGCACCCAGCTGCTCGAGTAATTCAAGTAACTGGTGGTCGAGGAATTGTTTAAATCGTGTCATTAGGGTATTATAGTAGTTGGTGGGGGGGTGGGAGCGCCGCGTAAGCACGAAGTTACACACCGTCCAAAAATATTAGCCCGACAAGTAGTATGCCGGTGGGACGTTTGGGTTGGCGTGTCCTACGTCGCGAGATCAGTGTTCGTGCCTTATATTTCGCGTAGCGGCGTGCCTGCCCTGTCTCCGCTCGATCACTCTGGTTCAAATACGTGAGTATTAGAACATCGACAAAAAATGTTTATTACAACACCGGTAAAACAATGAAGGAACGATATTTCGGTACTTAGCACTTGTAAGGTGTAACAAGTTTCAGCCAACTGAGCAACTAAAGTTGACCCGTGGTAGGTCATTTGTACACCATACTATTCTTTTAGTACTTACGCACTGACCACTATATGCAAAACACACCGGATTAACTTTCGCCGTTCTCTAGATATTGTCCCGGTTTAACACTTGCACACTCGGCTGTCTCGACCTTCAGAACTGATTAATCAGCTTAGATTATGTGCTAATCTAATACGCCTCTTGTGAGGTTTGTACGACCGCCCCCGAATGGCTGACGACGCACGTTGATCTAAGTATTGAACCTAGGACCTAAATTTACGCTAGTACAGTCTTATTTATGATTTAGTTTGAGCAAGCACCAGTTACCTTTAACTTAGCTATTACTTTAGTAGGCCCTCACACCGGTTCATACAATCGACCCCCGAATGGCTGGCACGATTGCAGGGTTATATACTTGTTTACCTTAACCTGAGCCTTAGACTTACGCTACTAAGTGCCCACCGCACCATGTTTTGTTGTCGTTCCCGAATGGCTGGCTGGCTACTTACGACTGAACTCTCTAGTAGCCAGTCGACCAGCAGCATGAAGTCTCTTACCCTGTGCAGACCCCGAACGGCTGGCGTGCCCAGGGAAATTCCGAAACCCCGAACGGCTGCCCAAAACGAATCGTTGCGATCTACTGGGGGCTCGAGGGGGTAACCTAATCCAACCCCTTACTCAACCGGTCTTCTCAAAACTAACGCCCCTTGTTGAGCCGCCCCGCTCTGAATGATTAAAATTTTACGCGTTCCGCCTGTAAATGTCTCTAGGCACAGTTCAGAAAGCCGAGTGCACGGTTCCCGCTGAGAATCCATGGTGCCATTTCCCTGTCTCCAGAGCCCAAAATCCCCTAACAATTGAAACACGAATAGGATTTGGGACTATGAGGAGACACTATCGAGGAACTAGGTACGCCAGAGGTGCCATATACTGAATTCTTGAGCATTATATAACAAGCCCAATTAAGGCAAAGTTACCACGGAATCGACCAGATTCTGATTTTCAGTTAAAGTTATATAATTAATATCAACATTTTAATGTTCGGAGATACATGAGCCGAAGTGTTAAAACAGGTTCCAGGAATAAATGGAACCTAAAACAAAAAAATGAAACCGAGTTAAACCGTGAATTTCTCCTAAAAATGCTAGTTAAATTTAATTTAGAATTCACAACTTTTCCCTGTTGCAAAATGACAAAATTCCCTGTTTTTCCCTGTAAAACATCAGTTTTCACTGTTTCCCCTGTTTTTCCTGTTGCGCGTAAACCCTGCGAGTGTAGGTCTTTTCTCTAACTCAATTTCTATAAGCCAACGAATCAAAACGCTCCACAATAAATTGGTTCCCGACGCACTTTTTTGCGTACAATCCAAAAATGTCTGAAAACCATAAAACTATAAGCCAGAATATTCCGCGACGCTCTGACTAGAACTTCGCTAATCCGTAATTAAAACCGGAATATCCACTGCAAATAAGCAAGCTGCCATGATGACGCAATAGTATTAGCTAAGTACTCTTCTACGATTAAACTTCTACGATTAAACTATGAAAATCACAAAAAGTTATATAAGGCATTCTGATTATCTGTTTGTTTTATGGGACCGCCTTGACCAACTGGAAAACAGGAACTGACCTCAAAACTAAAATTGTAACATAAGTTAGCTAGGTCCAAAACAACACAAAAAATTATGCGAATTTGGTAGGTTTTGATAAAATTTTAAGAAAGAAACTTTTAGGATGAGCTTTTGAGCAACGCAGTTAAATAAACGAAAAACTAAAAATAGCCAATTTTAAGGGTTTTGGACCCCTAAAGCCCAGGGAACTCTCAAAAATCCCCCCACACAAGTTGCGTTCCATTACATCTCCTTTCCTACCTAGCTAAGTAATTAAATGTTCCATCTTCTAAATATAACAAAATGTAACTTTTTAATCCTTTCCATATCAACCTTGCTTTCCCTGATATACTATTTTTATTTTTGTTCTCTTTTTCCCCTATTCTTGATATCTTGCCACCCAATTATCCCATTTCTTCTTACTTCCACAGTTATCATTTTTCTTCATTTATCCTGCACTCAAAATATGTCCCTTTCAAATTTCCCTTCCCATAATTCCCTGCCAAATTATCTGCCTTATTCCGCCATTTTTACAAATTTGCGCTTTTGTATTAATTCCCATTTTCCCAATATTCATAAACAACTTCCTCCCTTATTTCTATTGGTTTTCTATTTTTAAATTATTCCCCACCTTTTCTTACATTTAAAACATGCCTTAGTATATATCCGTCCCTAATTTCCCTCCGCATCTCCCTGCCTTCAACTTTTTAAAACAAAATTCCTTTTTGTACCTCTCTATTTACCTTCCTATCCGTCCACGCTATACCATTCGCGAATCCGAAATTTTCTACTCTTTTCTCCTCCCACCTGCTGCCCACCGATGGCCACCGTATCTACTTTTCTTTACTGGAAAGGTATTTGCACACCAACTTTCTTGGATGATTTCGTATCGCACATTCCCGTTTTTATATAAAACTCGAATCGGCCTCAAACTGAGAGGCGTAAGGTATATACACCGTACACCGTTCGCGATATAAAGGCTTAAGCCTGAAGCTTGTGTGAGGAAAGGCAACCATTTGACCTTAAGCCAAAAACAAGCCGGATGCAGCTGGCCCTGGAAAACCCGCACTACACCGTGGCATCATGATATAAAATCATGTCTTTCAGCCTATACAGCTTAGATGGGCAATCAGGGACCTTAATAATTTCCGTATTTTGTATTGGATAGAGGCTTAACTGGGACGCTCAATGGTGGTGAATCCCATTCATTTGGGTAGTTCCCTCACAGCGCCTGCAGCCCATGAATGGAGGCAGGGGGGCCCATTGGGCGCGAAGTGCTGACCCACCCTAACAGGTCGTCCAACCTATCCCCCTGCCCCAGAAATCGAACCCGTAGCCGTCGAATGCGCAACACCACAACGCTCACCCCTCTCGCCGACTGACCCCTCCCCTGGGAGGTGGAAGCCCTCACCAAAGACTGGCGTTCCCCATCACCTGGACGAGACCTAGACGAAACCTAGATATATACCTAGACGAAACCCATGTTTACATACTAACTTTGGTTATAATTTCTGTTAAGATTTTAAATCCGTTAAATCTTAATAATATGTTAAGATTAAGCATTCTTAATAATTTTTTCATTTAAGTTCCGTTAGTTGATTCGCAATGGTCACTGTCAAATTCTGTTTTGAAATTACATCAACTGCTAGTCATCTCCAAGACCTCTTTAGAGTTCTGGAAAAAATCAACAAAAAAGTTAACAAAAATATAATGATATGATCTATAAACTGAAATCCTTCCCCAAAAATCATCCGTTAGTTGATCGCAATGGTTACTGTCAAATTCTGTATTATATATTCAGAACAGAATTTTGTCGTATAGTGTGTTGTTTACGATACGCGTGTTGTCCAATCGATATTTGCTTCTTTGGGAATTCGTTTTGTTAAACTTAAAATTGCTAAAGTTTACTGAAACTGGATAACGGCTGTTAAGCTAACTAAGGGAATGTATGACACAGCGGTAGGTTTATATTAACCACTAGTTGCTGAGCAGGTTAGTATCGCTTCCAGTTTTTAATCTAGCTGTGTTGGCAGTCTGCGCACGTAATGACTTTAACAAATGTTCGACTTGGCTTCGAAACTGGTAGCTTTGGCTTTTGTGAGATATCTTTGGATATTCAACCCACTCAGTAAGGATACCATCTTCCTGGTCGATTTTCAGACAATAATTGCGCGGTTCGGGAGTATCTATGTAACAAGCCATTCGGTCCGTTACGCGTACTTTGCGAGATTTCAGCATCAGAAACCCCTGAAGAGGTCTCAAATCGAGCCAGGCATGGCTCGCGGGAACGACTCACTGCTATTTGTTGGCTGAGTGGTGCCATGGTTATTGCAATCATACGTTGCTTATTATCGATTTTGTACGTTTGGTATACATAAATGTATTTTTACCATTGCCTGTCATATTTTGTACGTATACATGATTGTATTTTTGCCATAACATGTCATGTTTTGTACCTGCGCATCGTTCCACGGATGGGCCGCCGAAGCCCAAGGAGGAGTTTTCTTTAGCCAGAGGTCTGAGAGCAGGAAGGTATGGAAGGTAGTAGAGACCCTAACTGGTCAAAATCGGAAAGACAAACGGAACTCAACCATTGGGAATGTTTCCGTGTTGAAACTTTAAAATTTAGACCGTCCGGGAATAGGAGGCCGTTGACAATTTAAGGGATCGGGAAGTAACCAAAATTAGGACTATCAACTTTACCAGACTCGAGCAAACCATACCTAAATAGTCACAAAAGTAAGCTGAGACAAATGGGTTACGGTAGTTTCCGGTTATTCGGAAATCACGAACCTCGGCTTGTTTATCGGTCCGTAACCGTCCAACGGTTAGGATTTCCGAAAATGCCCTCAAGTACTTTTTGGTAGAGAATTCAGGGCTCTCGAACGAGCCCGACATCACGAATTACTGAAAAAATCCTCAGATATTCTAGGGACAAACCGGTAAACATTCAATTAACAGCCAATACTTACGCTAGGTTTGGCTGGGGACCATGGTTCCGAGTGGACGTAACCTAATATAGGCTTATATGGAAATATAAGTATGCGTATATATATGTGTACTGCTAGATCTAGTAAACTAGCTGTGTCTACTTTGTCCGCCCCACCGCACCAAAACCTTTCTTTTTATAGCACCCTTTGAAGCCCAAATTTGCCTGACCACCATACTAACAACTTGGTTTTTCTGGTAGCCCTCGGATCAGTGATTGAAAGTATGCGTGTTTCCCAAGTCGTATTACCCAGTTAGGCATCTGACAGGGTCAAGCGGGTCTCGAATTGAGCCCGTCATTTCGCCGCTAGATAGCTCGTCCTGTTTTATACCGTACCACGGAAATTCAAACAAAAAAA
>JASANE010016473.1:0-27823 GCA_030248225.1 Trileptium ribeirensis | reverse complement strand
CGAATTTCCTGATTTGTTGGTGGAGCCACCTGTTTGATAGAATTTTTAAGCTGTTGAAATGTTGTTTTCACCGATTTAAACACAAAACTGTGAAAACGAACGATAGTGCAAAAACTAACAGACGGGGCATTAGCGTATTTTCGGACTCCTCGGAAAGGCTGCTTCCCCGTAACTGACAAATGAACATTGAAGTAATAACTGCACGATTTTCTCACATTTTACAATAAGATGTTCGCGTTTGATCTTGCAACGGTGTCACGCGTTCAAATGGGTGAGCTTCGATGAGAACGGCAACATTGGAACATATTCCAGCTCGACGATTAATATTGTGAATAGCCTAGCTAGGCCTATGCGTTCACCTTGATCCACCGTCTCCGAGCCGCACCGCGCTTTCGCCACCGAAGCGTTCAGATGAGCACTTACAAATTAAGCCAGAGACCATTCTCAATTCTGCGAACATTACGTTTTACTATACAATTCTAAATAATGCCGCAAAGGCAGCAAACATAGCTTAAAAAAACGGTATAATCTGTATATATTAAAAACAAATATATAAGGCCGGGACAGCTGTAGAGCAGCCGATTCTGTGTGTTAAGAGATTTCTACGTACTGTAGTTTTTGTAAACGGAAACCTCCGACACGGCGATTTGCGTCAGCAGGAGTTCGAACGAGTTAAACGACACAACCGCGCGACAAATGACTCGGACGCTACCCCGAGCTGTGCTACCACTCGACTTGTAATACAGCTAATTTAGCTAAACGCCCTGTCAAGTCATTTTGGTTAAGACGGGGACGCATGATAAGCTGTGTTACAGCTCACGCGCGAGTAAACTAAACCTCACCCCGCAGCAATGATCCTATTTTGTCATTACCCATATTCGAATCGCAAACCCTTGTTACGAAAAACAGGTTTAATTTCATTTTGATTTTTCGCTGGAACTGAAAATTCGGAAATGCAAATGCAAGTGCTGAAAATGAGACTTTATGTTCGAACAGAAATTGGGCGATTTCAGTTTGGAGAAATTCTGTTAATTGAATGTATTATCATTTAAATTTTTTTTCCAGATTATTTACGAAAATTTAATGCAAAAGTGAACTTGACAAATCAAATCGACAAATTCTCCGCCTTTGAGATTTCTCGGTAATTTTTCAATTTCAATTTTCGCAACACAAAAAGACCCCTGAGATTTTTATTCGCGAGCGCTGTGTTCGCGAACAGATTTAGGTGCTTGAATTTCCACTTTGACCAAAAAGCGTTCCGCGGTAACAAATTTTATCCAAAAATAAACAAATACCAATGGTTGTCGGGGTCATTTTAAGTTTACACGCGCATTAGAATAAAGTGTTAAAATTTTATAGTAACAAAATGTTAAGACCACTAAGCACAATGCTAAATAAAATTTCTCAATTGACAGTCCAGCTGGACGCTCCGTGCAGAGTCTAGCTAAACTCCCTGTTTGCTCACAGAGACTAGCTAAGCCTGTTGAAATGTACAATAGTAGTCCAGTTCAGCTGCAGTTCACCCGAACTGAGTTGAGGTGCACCCGTGACATAATTCGGCCCTGGCGCACGCAACTTACCGTAAATGATGCATAAGCGCAAGGGGTGGGTCTCACTGTGCTCCGCTTCTGTCTCCCTCACAACCCGTAACATTAATTTATGATAATGCAAAAGGCTAAATGTTAGGTTGCTCCGAAAATTAGGCAAAACTTTATAAGCTGGCAATACTAGTCTTGGAATATGTTGTGGATTTAGCGCTTTACGAAAGTTCAACTGTAATACCACAAGTACAGCGTTTTGAGGCTGTGTAGAACATTTATGTATGAAAAGCTATGTAGTAATTCACCACTACGTCGCGGGCCGCACTGATTCTAATATCGAAAAGTATTAAACGTAAATCTCCAAAAAACGCTCCAAATTTTCTGCAACTTTTTAGCCACACAGATTACTGTAGACGATCGACATTTTTGTTCATATACAATAATTTCTGCTTTTCTGCGAGAACTTTAAAACAGGAATGTTTCCTTGGAATGCCGTAGTATATCTGCTTTCAAAATATCTGATATAATTTCAGAATCCGGTGAAAAACTTTAGTGGAATTTTTTATTTGAAAAAGGGTTGTTCATAAGGGCTTGTAAATGTAAGGCAATAGATAGTGAAAGTTAATAAAAATTTTGAGAACAGCTGCCCTCTTATAAATAAGCGTTTTAACCCCACACAAATATGTAAAATAAGTATTTAAACTCAATTCAAGCGAAGAAAACGACGTTGATTTTTCAAAGATCTTACTTTGTGTTGGAAAATTATACGGGAAAACCACAATTGTACTAGCAAATCATCTAAAGAGAGATGTAACGTGAAATATAAATAAAAATGTTACATTCAATTTCCCGTAGCTGTCTCCCGGCTGGTAATGTATAGGATCAATAGATCTTTTCATGATATTTATGTAAGCCTCTGTGTTTTTTTGTTGGCGGTCAGGAAACCAACTAAAAAAACAAAAAAAATAAAACCACTATTGGCGCAAAACTGATCAACAAACCACGAGAGCCTAAAGTGATCGATTGCAGCGGTCTCTATATATAAAACCTTATCGCGAATTTCAATTTGTGCAAACATTAAGCTATCTCTGAGCGTCTTTTGTGTCATCATCATCCCGGGAAACGAAACTGCTTTTTTTGTTCTTAGCGAGGAGAGTAACACCCTCACGAATTACGACCATGTTCAAGTCCGGCTTAGTGTTACATGTGCAAATAATATTTCGCCATTTATTGAGGTTATCTCATTTGTTCTATAAATTTGTTAAAATTCAAGCTATCCGGATGGAAATATTTATAATATTTGTTTATGTTGAACTTAAATATTGTCATTTTTTGTTTAATACCAAAATTGGTTATATTTTTAAAAAAGTTGGTTAAAACAAATTTTGTCAAATCGCATGATTAATAATTTCTAATTAATCGAACTTTTCAGAACTCTTTCACCTTAATACCTGCCAATTCAAGGAAGCGCACTGCGGAGCGAAGCGTTAACCGAGTTTTTTCGAGAGGGATAAAAACATGCGTCAAATGTTTTTGCAATAGGCTCCAAAGTAGCTAAGCTATTTGCCGGGCGTCGCTTGCACAAAATACCCGTGTTTGCTCTTCGGCTTAAATTCAAAGCATGACATAATACACAACCAAATCGGACGCTCAAAGTAGTTAATCAAAATTTAGTCACCGTCTTGACTAACATATTTTGCATCAACGGGCTGCCTCAGTAGCGTATATAGCGATGAGTTGTTTTCCTAATAAAACTGAGTTTTGTCGTCCGGCGTATATTTATTCTGTGCGTCGTGGTTTGCTCGTTCGCCATGTTCCCTTAGGAAACAGAATAACTGCTTGTAGATAGTCATAGTTTGCGTTTATCGCTTGCGATCAAAGAACCCAAGAGCTTGTTAAACCTTACACACAGAAACAATTTTAGAGTTTAAAAGTTAAAAGTCACTGTAATGGCGCTGGTTAATTATGTAGTATATATACTGAAAAATGGTAGTTTTTTATGCCCTAAGCCTCCGTCTGAATATTAGTAATAAATTCAATTATATACGCGGAATGCTTTTTGAAATATCCACAAGTGCAATTTAAAAGTGTTTCTACAGTAAAAGGGTTGAAAGGACTGTCTGAGATTTGACGGGCGAGGCTGTCGCAGACGCGAGGAGAGCGAGTGTCGCAGGCAAGAGTCTTCAGGGAAGGGGCGCGCGGAGGGAGGTGGGTAAGGAAGCTTACTTTTTTAATATAACTCAAATTTTCCCCCCAATTTTTGCAATTTCTAGACAAAATCTATTATGCTTTCCTCTATTTCTTATTATCAATTTTATCGAAAAATTTTTGTGGCACATGTCACCGATTTTTTGCCAATTTTCGCTAACTTTTTTTCTCTCGTTTACAGTGCGGAGCCTTCGAGTAACGGTATACTCGGCAAAAAATCTTACACTCGGGGTGTAACTCTTCGGACACTCGAATTGACACCTATGATTTACAATAATACAAAAAATTGCAAAAAAGAATGTTAGAAATAGTTTATCATCGCACACTTAACAACAGTCATCTTCTGGCAAATTGTCTCAATATGAAAGCGCATTGTATAGTGCAGAGTTATTCCAATAAATAGTTGTAACATAAGCACTGTGTGTGTTCAAAAATTTATACTCACGATTTGTAACGAAATTCAAACGAGTGCGATAACACGAGTTTAACTGCGTTATCGGGCCGTAAAAAAATTAAAATAAACCAGCTGTCTATGCTGCACCTGACTTGTAATATAGTCTGTTGTGCGTTTAAACATTTGTATGGACGACATTAAATATATAATGTATATTACAATATAATAAATATTTGTGCACATAAACGTATATATTTAAAATCATTTGCTCATTGTAGCAAAATCTATAAAATACAGCAGATGCTTCATGTCAAACATATTTCAAAGTTTACCTCTAGTTATAAGTTTTACTAGAAAAAATTGGAATTCATTTCACATTCACAGCTAATAAATAAATCTTATAATAGCCATAACACATTTTTTGACTACGGCAATCTCTGAAATATTATCTTTCCCATATCATTGACTGACTTACTAGAAAATTTCTAAAGTAGGAGGTGGACCGCCAATTTCAGAACATGATATAAAGTGTGGTGTAGCTTACCTTATAGAACATTAGTTTGGAAATCCGATAGTTATATAACTTAGTAAAATAATGTACTATAGTTTGAATGTTTTTTATCGTTCTAAGTTACTTCATGTGCTAAATGTGAATTTTTAATTACAAATAAGCATTCAATATAATATACTTTTTAGCAATTCGCGATCGCGA
This sequence comes from Trileptium ribeirensis, assembly GCA_030248225.1. NCBI lineage: Eukaryota > Metazoa > Nematoda > Enoplea > Enoplida > Thoracostomopsidae > Trileptium > Trileptium ribeirensis. The sequence goes on along the minus strand of JASANE010016473.1, from coordinate 22,968 downwards.
TGTGTCTAGCCAATCGTTTGTGAGCACTGTTGAGTCTTTAACCTGAAATACACTAAATTTAATAATAATAGCACATTTACGTGGCAAATATTTACTTACTTGGTTTCACTCACAATTGTTTTTATCCGTTTTATCGTTGAGTGAAAATTCAAAATTTAGAATTGCAAAATTTACTACTACAGTAATAATATGGTAAGCGCCCAGTTTAGGTAATTCCCACCTACTTTACAGATTGCTATGCTGTAATGATAATAAATAGGATTAACAAAACAGAAAAACAACAAACATCTGCAAACTGGTAACGTAATTATTAAAGCTACGTCCTCCCATTCAAATTTTAATTCAAAATTTTAACAAATTTTGATGAAACTTTCAATAAAATTTTATAAAAATTTGACTGTAAAGTCACTTGTAAAGGAGGAAAAAGTTAAAAATAACGATGCTAGAAAATTTGAATGTTTTTTAAAGCTGTACTACATTTTCATCAATAATTTTCATTATATCTTCTGGCAAAGTTTTGCTCTTCGAAATCTTCTATAACGTTCATGGATTCAAATCTAGAAAAAGCAGATAATTAAGAAAAAATTTTCAAAAAGTTTCATAATACTTTGACCACTTTTTGCTTAAAGCTTTATCACAACCCAACTTTAGGACTACCTAAACATATTACCTAAACTAATTACCTAAACATATTAGGACTACCTAAACCTATTAGGTAATCTCATTGTTTTTTAGTAAATCTGTTCGACAAAAAAAACAAAAGTTGTCACAGTAATTTATACGTCAGAATATGCCAATACTGTTACAGTTATTGAATTAAAAAATCAAGCCTTTACCGATAAATATATAGACTCTTTAAAACTTGGTTTAAAGCAGTGGCTGATTATTTTTAATCATATTACGAGGAAGCAGTTTCTGTCAATAGCCTTGGCGGTAAGAGGTATTATTTGTCCGTCTATGGGTGACAGTAACTCATTAGAATTAAGACTCATGCTTACGAGCAACGCAGCAGCAATCGACTTACGTTTCTCAGGGGTAAAACACGTTGCGATTAAGGTTACAAGTGTAGCATATCTGCATATCAAAGCAAGTTCTGGGGTGAATGACAATACCCTAAAAAAAGATATGCATCTCAGTAAGGCTCGATGAAAGGTTTTACGTATAAATTGGTAATGTGCGAAACTACGAATTGAGAGGCTTTTTTAAACTTTACGATGTGTATATGTCGTCCTTTTAGTTATTTTTTCTGGATTTGAATCCATGAACGTTATAGAAGATTTTGAAGAGCAAAAATTTGCCGAGAAGATATAATGAAAATTATTGATGAAAATGGTAGTACAGCTTTAAAGAAACATTCAAATTTTCTACCATCGTTATTTTTAACTTTTTCCCTCCTTTACAAGTGACTTTACATCAGATCTCTGGATTAAATTTTATTGAAAGTTTCAATCAAATTTGCTCAAAAATTTTGAATTAAAATTTGAATGGGAGGACGTAGCTTTAATAATTACGTTACCAGTTTGCAGATGTTTGTTGTTTTTCTGTTTTGTTAATCCTATTTATTATCATTACAGCATAGCAATCTGTAAAGTAGGTGGGAATTACCTAAACTGGGCGCTTACCATATTATTACTGTAGTAGTAAATTTTGCAATTCTAAATTTTGAATTTTCACTCAACGATAAAACGGATAAAAACAATTGTGAGTGAAACCAAGTAAGTAAATATTTGCCACGTAAATGTGCTATTATTATTAAATTTAGTGTATTTCAGGTTAAAGACTCAACAGTGCTCACAAACGATTGGCTAGACACATCGCGATCGCGAATTGCTAAAAAGTATATTATATTGAATGCTTATTTGTAATTAAAAATTCACATTTAGCACATGAAGTAACTTAGAACGATAAACATTCAAACTATAGTACATTATTTTATTAAGTTATATAACTATCGAGATATCCAAACTAATGTTCTATAAGGTAAACTACACCACACTTTATATATTTCTGAAACTGGCGGTCCACCTCCTACTTTAGAAATTTTCTAGTAAGTCAGTCAATGATATGGGAAAGATAATATTTCACAGATTGCCGTAGTCAAAAATGTGTTATGGCTATTATAAGATTTATTTATTAGCTGTGAATGTGAAATGAATTCAATTTTTTCTAGTAAAGTCTTATCACTAAGGTAAACTTTGAAATATGTTTGACATGAAGCATCTGCTGTATTTTATAGATTATGCTACAATGAGCAAATGATTTTAAATATATACGGTTATGTGCACAAATATTATATTGTAATATACATTATATATTTAATGTCGTCCATACAAATGTTTAAACGCACAACAGACTATATTACAAGTCAGGTGCAGCATAGACAGCTGTAATTTTAATGATTTGTACGCCCGATAACGCATTTAAACTCGTGTTATCGCACTCGTTTGAACTCGTTACAAATCGTGAGTATAAATCTTTGAACGCACACATGCTTATGTTACAACTATTTATTGGAATAACTCTGCACTATACAATGCGCTTTAGATATAAACAATTCCCCAGAAGATGACTGTTGTTAAGTGTGCGATGATAAACTATTTCTAACGGTCTTTCCGAGATTTTGTATTATTGTAAATCATAGGTGTCGATTGAGATGTAGAAGAGTTACACCCCCGAGTGTCAGACTTTTTGCCATATTTACCGTTACTCGAAGGCTCCGCACTAGACGAGAGAAAAATTTAGCGAAAATTGGCAAAAATAGGGTGACATGTAGCAAAATTTTGGATAAAATAATAATAAGAAATAGAGGAAAGCATAATAAATTTGTCTAAAATTGCAAAAATTGGGGGGAAAATTTGAGTTCCTGTAAAAAATTAAGCTCCTTACCCACCTCCCTCCCAGCGAACTTCTTCCCTGAAGATCTTTGCCGCCTGGCGACGTCCACACTCTCTCCCTGAGGCCATCTACGACCACCCTCGCCCCGTCCAAATCCGACGGTCCTTCGACACCTTTGCTGTAAAGCATTTTGGTAGCTATGGATATTCAAAAAGCGTTCCACGTATATAATTGAATTTATTACTAATATTTCAGACGAAGGGCTTCGGCATAAACAATTACCATTTCAGTATATATACTCATGATAACAGCGCCAGTACAGTGACTTTTAAGCCTTTAAACTCTAAAATTGTTTCTGTGTTGTGTAAGGTTTAACAAGCTCTTGCCGGGTTCTTTGATCGCAAGCGATAAACGCAAACTACTGAGCTATCTACAAGCAGTTATTCTGTTTCCTAAGGAACATGGCGAAGCGAGCAAACCACGACGCACAGAATAAATATACGCCGGACGACAAACTCAGTTTTATTAAAACAACTCATCGCTATATACGCTACTGACAGCATTGATGCAAGAGTGTGTTAGTCAAGCGGCTGACTAAATTTTGATTAACTACTTTAACGTCCGATTTGGGTTGTGTATTATGTCATGCTTAATAAATTTAAGCCGAAGCACCAATCAAACACGGGTATTTTGTGCAAGCGACGCCCGCAAATCACTTAGCTATCTTCGACCTATTGCAAAGACATTCAACGCATGTACAAACTTATCCTACTCGAAAAAACTCAGTTAACGCTTCGCTCCGCAGTATGCGTTGTTGAATTGGCAGTGTTGGGCATGAAAGAGTTACTGAAACAATTAATTAAAATTATTAATCATGCGATTGAGCAAATTTTGTTTAACAACTTTTTTAGAGAATACATAAGCCAATTTTTGTTGTAAAACAAAAAAATGACAAGAATATTTTAAGATTCGAACCCTAAACGAATCTGCTGTAGATATTCCATCGGATAGCTTTGGACTTTAACAAATTTATAAACAAATGAGATAACCTCAATAAATGGCGAAATATATTTGCACATGTAACATTAAGCCGGACTTGAACATGGTCGTAAATTCGTGAGGGTGTTACTCTATTCGCTAAGAACAAAGAGCAGTTTAGCTCAGGGATGATGATGACACAAAAGACGCTCAGAGATAGCTTAATGTTTGCACAAGAATTGAAATTCGCGATAAGGTTTAGTATATCAAGACCGCTGCAATCTGATCACTTAGGCTCTCAGTGGTTTGTTGATCAGTTTTGCGCCAATAATCGTTTTATTTTTGTTTTAGTTCGTTCCCTGACCACAACGAAGACACAGAGGCTTACGTGGATATCATGAAAAGGATCTCTCAATCTCTCATACATTACCACCCGGACAGTTACGGGAAATTGAATGTAACATTTTTATTTATATTTCACGTTACATCTCTTTTAGATGATTTGCTAGTACAATTGTGGTTTTCCGTATAATTTTCCAACACAAAGTAAGATCTTTGAAAAATCGACGTCGTTTTACTTCGCTTGAACTGGGGTTAAATACTTATTTTACATATTTGTGTGGGGTTAAAACGCTTATTTATAAGAGGGCAGCTGTTCTCAAAATTTTTATTAACTTTCACTATCTATTGCCTTACATTTACAGACCCTTATGGACAACCCTTTCAAATAAAAAATTCCGTAAAGCTTCGCGGAACTGTGAAGTCGGATTGTTAGAAAGCAGATATACTACGGCATTCCAAGGAAACATTCCTGTTTTAAAGTTCTCGCAGAAGCAGAAATTATTGTATATGAACAAAAATGTCGATAATCCTCAGTAATCTGTGTGGCTAAAATTGCAGAAAATTTGGAGCGTTTAGAGAGTTACGTTAAATACTTTTGGATATTAGATGCAGTGCACACGACGTAGTGGTGAATTCCTACATAGCTTTTGGTGCGTAAATGTTCTACACAGCCTCAAAACGCTGTACTTGTGGTATTACAGTTGAACTTTCGTAAACGTAAATCCACAACATGCTAAGAATAGCAGTGGGAGTTATAAAGTTTGCCTAATTTTCGAGCAACCTAACATTTAGCCTTTTGCATTATCATAAATTAATGTTACGGGTTGTGGGAGCGGAAGCGGAGCAGTGAGACCACCTTGCGCTTATGCATCATTTACGATAAGATGCGTGCGCCAGGGCCAAATTATGTCACGGGTGCAGCTCAACTAGTTCGGGTGAACTGCAGCTGAACTGGACTACTATTGTACATTTCGACAGCTTAGCTAGTCTGTGTGACAAACAGGGAGTTTAGCTAGACTCTGCACGGAGCGTCCAGCTGGACTGTCAATTGAGAAATTTTATTTAGCATTGTGCTTAGTGTAATAACATTTTGTTCTATAGAATTTTAACACTTATTCTAATGCGCGTGTAAACTTAAAATGACCCCGACAACCATCCTATTTTGTATTTTTGGATAAAATTTGTTACGGAACGCTTTTTGGTCGATTGAAATTCGACGTAAATCTGTTCGCGAACACAGCGCTCGCGATAGAAATCTAACCATTTTGTGTTGCGAAAATTGAAGTAAAATTACCCAAATCTTTGAGGCGGAAAATTTGTCGATTTGATTGTGAGGTCACTTTTGCATTAAATTTTCGCGAACACTGTATAATCCAAATTTAAATGATAATACATTAGGGAACAGAATTTCTGCAAACTGAAATCGCCAAAATTCTGTTCGAACATAAGGTCTAATTTCAGCACTTGCATTTGATTTTGCCAATTTTCGGTTAGCGAAAAATCGAATGAAATTAAACCTGTTTTCCGTAACAAGGGTTTGCGATTCGATATCGGTAATGACAGAATAGGATCGTTGTCGGGATCACCTTAAGTTTACTCACGCATAAGTTGTAACACAGCTTATATAGTTAAAGTCGTACATCAAAATGACTTAACGCACGTTTAGCTAAATTAGCTGTATTACAAGTCAGTGGTAGCACAGCTGGGCGTGCGTCAAGTGATTTGTACGCACGGTTGTGTCGTTTAACTCGTTCAAACTCCTGCTGACGCAATCGTCTGAACTCGTTACAACCGTGCGTAGAAATCTCTTAACACACGATGGCTGTGCTACAGCTGTCACTTATATATTTGTTTTTAATATATACAATTATACCGTTTTAAGTAGTATGCTGCCTTTGCGGCATTATTTAGAATTGTATAGTAAAACGTAATGTTCGCGGACTAAATAGTCTCTGGCTTAAGTTGTAAGTGCTCAGCTGAACGCTTCGTGGCGAAAGCGCAGTCCGGCTCGACAGTCGATGATAAACACATAGCCTAGCTAGGCTATTCACAATATTAATCGTCGAGCTGGACTGTTTGCGTATTCATAGTAGCTAGCCCATTTGAACGCGTGACATAGTTAGGATCAAACGCACACATCTTATTGTAAATGATGCATTAGTTATTACTTCAATGTTCATTTGTCAGCTTCAGGAGCGCCTTTCAAGATCCCAAAAATACGCTAATCCATCTGCTAAATTTTGCACTATCGTTCGTTTTCACAGTTTTGTGTTTAAATCAGTAAAAACAACATTTCAACAGCTTAAAAATTCTATCAAGCAGTGGCTCCACCAACAATCAGGAAATTCGCCATCAAAATTTGAAAATTTTACATATTTGATGCATTTTAAACCTTGACTGAAAGTTTAACGATTTAACAAAAATGTAGAAAAATAATCAGGAATAGCAACCAGGAAATTCGTGGTCAAAATTTGAAAATTTTATCTATTTGGGGTATTCTAAACCTTGACTGAAAGTTTAACGATTTAACAAAAATGTAGAAAAATAAGACTGTGGCTTCCGATCATAATACAGTTGTTTTCATTTTCTATCCTAATGTTACGGGATCCTAGATAGCCATATTCAAACATTTTTCAAATCGTATCGGTTTTCTAAAAAAATTGAGTAGGAATTTATTGAAACACAAAGACAAAGTGCACAGTTAGATTCCATTACATGTCAAATTATAAAATTGCAAAACCTCGAAAATTACGAATTATCAAAACAGTGAAAAATTATTCGATTGTAATTTGAAAAAATACCGCTTGTACCGGTCGATTCGTTTCAATTAAATACTTGTCATATGTAACAATAGTCACCTCGTCTGTAAAGAAATTTCTAAGAACATTAAATTGGTCATTTCATCAATTTGTTTTGAACGGAATTTTGAATGGAAGTGTAGCCACATTTCTAGGTGCTTCTAGCTGGGTATTGATGGTACATTTCAGGTTCTCTCTGATCTTTTTTAGAAAGTCATAAAACGCATTAAAATATCTACAGTGTGTTGATGGTGACTAGTGCTCTGTAATGTGTTAAAGACGCCGGTTGCTTGCAGGTTGTAGAAATCATGGACGCATTTCGCCTTAGACCGAGTCTTAGCTATGCTAAGGTAATTTATATGCGCCCTATGCTAACCATAGAACTAAATCGTAATCTCCATTTGAAAGCACACTCAGCTGTTATTTTCTTAATGTTATAACGTTACGTTAAGGAAATAGTGTGAATCCGGAGCCTGACTTAACCTGTGGTTTTTATATGAACCTATACTAAACCTAAGACTGAATTGGGGGCTGCCGCTCACCAAATACCCCGCACTATACTGTTATTTCATAAGGGTTATAACGTTACGTTAATATTATAATGTTCAGCCTCAACCTTAGCCTACTCTAAGGTCCTTTATATTAGCCTCAGCCTAATTCAATGTCCGTATATGAGCCCAGAGGTGTCCCTGGGCCAGGGGTAAGGAGTCTAAGCCCTAAGGGTAATACTCTCGTAATACACACCTAGCCCTTGGTGTGGGTAACGGTTGGCCGGTAAAATTTTGGGTGACGACTAACGGCTGGACGAAAGCTAAGGGACGCTGACTGAATCCAAGCTTCTCTTATTACGATACAAATTTAATATTCGTAAACTCTTCTACAGCATTTGTTCGAAAATTTTTTCGATTCGCATAACGAAGACTTTGTACGGCGTACAATGAGATTGCTAAAATACCGAAGCGGTGAAGCCAACGCCTACGCAAACTATAGCAAGAATGTATACATTATGTTTTTGTTGGGCTACGGCCAGCTTTGAGGTATATCATTAAATAACAACGCGTATTAGTTTAATAATAAAAATATGTCAAATACTTACATATGACAAGATGGTACTATTTACAAGTTGGTTACTGTCGATTTACATCACAAAGCTCTGCTAGCCTGGGTTAACTTGTTTATCACACATCAGTAAACAAAGAGACCACGACCGACCGAACGATAGCCCATAACCAACGACTTTCGCAACCACTAGCAACAGAATATTGTAACTTTACCCGCCGACGGCCTTCGCAGAACGGCCGAATTACGGCTTACAGCCGTTCCAATATTCGATGTCAGCCGGGCCGGTCGAACACCCCACAATCTTTCGCCGGCCGAAAACTTTCAGTGAACTTCCCCAAAACTATACCTCCTGATGTCTCGCACGTCGCCCACAATAGATTAACGTGGAAACTTTTGCGAAGAATGCCAAAAATTAGAAAAAAATTGAGGAAAAGTGGCACAAATTCGCTGAAATTGAGTAACTTTAATAAAAACTGGGGAAAATTATGAATTTTCATATTTTCTACACTCCACCATCCATGCGTCCACCACCCTACCTCTATTCCCGAGAACATCTACCCAGAGCCGACTGACATTTTAGACACTAATGACTTATCCTACGACTAAATCAAGAGCTACCTCAGCCCAGAACACCCCACACTAACTGTTATTTTCTTAAGGATACTCACTTCAGTTTGAGTTGGGGTAGACGCAAAATGTATTTTAATCTGACCCAATAAAAACATTACGATTATGTCATTGCCATGTGTACGTAACGTCGTGGTTTTTGTTTATAAATTGATGTTTCAGGTAATCGGATATGGAATGGCAGATGTGTGTGATCTCGATTACGATGGTTTTACCTTTGGTTGCGACAATGTAACGTTTATATTTTGTCCAGATGAATATATCAAATGCCCACAACGGTTTGGCAGATTGCCCTTAAGGTGGATCCACTAAGGTCTATACCCCTGTGGCTACTCACCCTACCAACTACCTCCCCCATTCCTTGGATGCAGTTATTTTTGCAAGTGTAAGCAAAATTACAAATTTTTTTTCGGAAAAATAAGGCAAAATTATTAGGAGAAATTAGGGAGACTAGGGAAAACTTTTGGTTACCTCTTCCTGGCCCACTTCCTGTCTGGGCTGGTGAAATGGAAGATGCCATACTGAAATAGTCAGTCAGAAGAACTCTCCCTCGTTTATATTTATGTTGAATTGCAAAGGCCACAAATAAACTTTGTTAGGTTCTGTGTCGGCAAATTTATATAATTATATCCTTGTTTCAGTATTACCCCCACATACCAGATCATCCATGGAAAGCAGTACGTACGTTTGTAGATATACTTTGCCTCAAAATATGTAACCGGAAGAATTTACTCGTTGTAGATGACTATCGCACAGTACTAATCCGAAAAAAACGGTCTTAATTAATTTTGCAAGCAAAAAATTTTATTTCACCCGTGAAATATATGATTCGGCAATGTTTCAAACAACTTTGTGTTAGCAATATTTCGTTTGTAAAGATTAAAAATGGCTTTAAATTGATAATAATATCCAAATGCCCCGACCATAGACGTGGGATTTGAGCTAGGGTATCGGTGGTTTTATAAGCTAATCTTTACATGGATTTTGTATCATAAATGTACAGTTACGCAACGAACACTACTTCAGGTAAAAATCTTATATTTAGTCGGAAATTTCAAGAACAAAGATTCCCTATATACGGTGTTTCTGCGTTGGATGAGAGTTTCAGCGAGCCAAATGGGTCACGATTTTCGTCCTGAGCAAATTTCTAGAAGTAGCTAATTTTGTCGGAGTTTAAAGGGTTTAAAAAGTTTTCAAGAGTAAATTAACCAATTCGCGGTACCATCCTTTAAAGTCGTGCAATAAACATAAAAAAGCTTCTTTAGTTTCAATAAAATATTCTTCATTTTTGCTTAGATTTTTAATTGCATATGGTTTGAACACTCCGGTGAAGGTTTTTTCGTGTACTTCGAGCTTACGCACAACTGATGCCCGTCACGATACCCTGTCTTATAATGTTCATACCAAATCCACGTAAAGTTTCCGCTTCTAGTTTAATTTAATATTCTTCATTTTTGCATATAAAACTGCAAATGGTTTGAATACTCTGGAGAAGCTTTTCCTTCACCTGCGAGCTCATTAACAAATCATGCCCGCAGTGACTCTCTGTCTCATATTGTTCTTACCAAGGCCGCGTAAGGTTTCTTGTTTCTACACTCCAACCCAACAAATCTATACAAATTTCATTCAAATTTATTTGTAAATCAGGTTTCAGAATGAATCAATTAATTAGTGACGCAACTGCAATAAAATAAAAATAAAACGCATTTGTTATATTTTTTCTATTCAGGAATACTACGAGCCAGATCCATTCAAAGGCGATTGTGGAAATCGAATGTATACTCTTTTATATACGGTATTTTGGATTCAATGCTTACATTTTTTGTGCCGTTTGCGGGTGTTGGCTACTAATTCCTGCTTGATAAATGAGGGGACATTAGGCTTTGGGGTCGCGTTGAGCTGCATTTTACATCGAATTAAATAATTTGGATCTCCAGAATTTGAACAGAATCAGTTCAAAACTTGAAGAGCTGATTTTGTCTTAGTTTTAGAAAGCTTTAGAGAGATAATCTAAGGATTTCAAACGAACTGTTGATAGTTTTGAAGTTTTCAAATTTCTTTAGCGTTTTAATCGACAAAGATCATACGTGGAGCGAGGTGTAAAGGCCAAGGGGGATAAGCGGATTGGCGCGCTGGAAGGTGGTCGGGAGAGGAGAGAGTGACAGGGCATGCGATCTCTTGGGCGCTGTCAAGGGGGATCGTAGCTTCAGGGGAGGGGCAACCTCCTACTCCCTATGAGCATGTATGGACAAAGATGCCTATGGTGTGTTATGTTGAGCTAAAGTAATAAAGTCATAAATATTACAGTAATCTATAATCAAATTAGTTTACTTAATTTTATATTTTATTAATAGTTTATTTAGTTTTAATTTGAATCTAAAATTCAATCAGTTTGTGAAAATCAAAGTTGCAAGTTCATTGTCCATGTTCACTGTTTCATCAGAACATTTTGTTCACTCGGTAAAATTTTTCAAGGAAAATTTAACGTGGAAACTTCTAAAACAAAAAATTGATAACAATACTGCCAAGCTGAGTCAACACCACTGTTTTCCATAAAATATTATAGGCAAATTGTCACCAAATTTTGTTCATAGTAATAACATTTTGTACACTCGGCAGCATTTTTCATGCAAAATTTAACGTGGATATTTTTAAACAAAAAATTGATACTCATGCTGCCAAACTGAGTCAACACCACTGTTTCCATAAAATATTATTGGCAAATTGTAACCAAATTTTTTCATAGTTTGTCGAACATTTTTAAAGAGGTCTTGTTTAGATTTTGCGGTCTAATTTTGACCTAAAAATCTGACCATATGAAAGTGGTTACAGTAAACGGTTCTATGAATAACCGACGGCGGCGACTACAAACATATTAGTACTTACAGATCTCTTAAAATGTCTCCAAAAAATCTTTTACAGATAGCTGTAAGAGACTAAAATATCTTATAGTTGTCTGTAAGAGATTAAAATATCTTACAATTGAATATAAGAGACAAAAGTGCCTTATAGCTGTCTATATGAAACTAAAATATTATACCGCCAACCTTAAGAGATTTTTGTCTCTTACGGACGGCCGTAAGAGACAAAATTGCCCGGTTTTTGCACGCATGAGAACCGAAAAGCTGCGTGAGGCCGTTTTGCTAGCGTGGTTTTGGTTTTGTATAGCTACGGTACTGTTTGCTCTAAAACACATCTGCATGAGGTTAATTGATTATTCTTGTCAATTAACAGGATAACGCACTGGGAAATTTTATAATTTTTTGATCAACATTGTCTGCAGCTGCTAAATGGTATGGCTGGTTATAATAGGCCTATCATACGAACCGCCAAGAAACACCGAAAGTAGTTGAGTGAATATTAAAATCCTACGGAGAAATATATAATGACAAGTAGACGATACTAAAATGAGTTTGTCCTTGACGCCATAAAAATTTGCAGGTTTCTCATACTGATAAAACCATATCTATAGTTTTAGCGTGAGAGCTTGTATGCTCTTGTAACACCATTGTGCGGTAAAAGTTGTGGGGGTACTGGGGTGATGAACAAGTACTATTCTGGCCTAATCAGGCTATTATACCCTGTCTTATTACCTCTCTGTCAATTCTAAGGTGGAGTGACTCGTTGAGATATATTGCAAGTCGCCGAGTAGTTATTTAAAATTGTAGCAGACGGATTTATCACAAAATAAATTTGCTTGACTCTCGTTTCGGTCAATTTAATCCTATTTCCTATCCTAATAATCCCCTATTACAAGCGCGAGCCATTGTAGTTTGAAGCATATGTAACCATTTTTGAGATAAACAAAACAAAATTTCGAGGATAGAAATCAGTTGAAATTGTACATCTTTCTTACTAGGGATTTGGTATTATTATTTTAATGGAACAAAACCAAAATATGATACCTCGGTGGCCGTGTGAAGATATTTTTTCGTTTTGTAAAGTGGACTGTATAAATCATGCATTTGCTCCTAAATTTGCGTCTATGCCACTTAATAATTAAACACACACCGTGTGGATCCAGAATTAGAACGTTAACAGTTTTTACTACTCTGTTGTATAAATCTGATATGTGGGTAATATTAATATATTAATAGTGTGTTGCCGTCAGATATGAGCACTTTAAGTTTGAGCTAAATTTAGCAAACACGTTCTGTAAGACACATTCTGACAGAAAAGCCGGATATAACATATTTCTATATCAGTATGTCAGGAGACATATACCCAGGAAACAGATTTGTGCAACTAATCCAAGTATATTATTTACATAAATATCATTTGTTAAACTTTATGTAGTATATTTGAGTTAAAATTAAGTTTTTTACGCCATTTCTAATGTAACAACGACTGATTTTGATATATTATCGCTGCCTCAGGTAAAAAGGCAGCATGATGATAGCACAAGATTGATGATAGCACAGCATTGATGATAGTTCAAGATATTACCACAAAATGTCGACTGTAACGGAATTAGTATCAAATACGGTTGGCTTTACTTACCTTTTGCTCTGAAACCACTTTATTACTCAGCCTAAATTTTTCTAAATAACACAATAAAAGTATAAAGCGCTTTAGTATATTGTAACAGCCATAAACCAAGATTGATAAAAATCGACTGGACAAAATATCGTAATATAAACTGTAGTCTTGAGCCAAAGTGCAAATTTTGAAACATTTTTGACAAAAAACGGTGCATGAAACTGTACGATAGGTATGCTTAAGAGGGAAATAAAATACTCCAGGAAACAGTGATAGTTCCTCGATTTATTAATTGTGTTCATCGTAGCTGTTTAAAAGGTTCACTAAAAAGAAAGAAGTAAAATAGTTTGTCTCACTATAAACGAAACGAAAGGAAAATGAATAGGCAATAGCGTTGAAATGTAAATTTTCTTATGAGAATCAAGATCAAATATAGGAATGTATACCAATTTGAAGCCGCAAAATTTTTTAACGCATGACCAAATACCAGAATTTTTTTCGAAAACGGATTTATTTGACAACTAATCCCGAAACTCGACCTTGAAATGTCTATAAATAGAAAAATTTGACACATGACCGCTAAGATCGAGCATTAAGATTGAAAAGAAAGCAAACAATGGTATAACATAACAATAATTTGCGGTTAATTTAAGGTTGTATCCTGCTTGATAAATTTATCTTAATAAATAACTGATAGGTCTGTTTTTGAATTATTATTAGTGGGTCTATATTTTGTTTCAGTTGAACGCACCGGTTGCTGGTGGAGAAACAGTATTTCCGAAGCTGAATCTCAGTACTTCGATGAACGCGGTTAGCTGTTAGTTACCGCTGGGCTAAACCTTCGGTTGTAACAGGCACTAATTCGATGAAAACTATATTTGAACCCTGTAATTGTTCACTTCAAACATGAACATTCCCGCAAACTATGCTATGCTGTAGGTACACATAGTCGTCAAGTAGCAAATATACATAGACTGTGACCGGTTCTATGTTAAATATCATATATTATATAAATATACAAACCAGAGGACAAAAATTTCAATGTTTTAAGAAAAATTAAGAAATTATATTATAGATCTAGTGTTTATAGTGTTTACGTTATATACTATTCAACTTGCAAACTTTTGCCGCAATTGTTACAATTCGGCAAGTGATTTAGGTATTTGTCTCTTACTTTTTCGTAATATGGTTTTAAGGGTACGCGTCTCCAATCACAATATTTTGCATAAATCTCCACTTGTTCTGAGCGGGGACAATCTTCGCCATGCTTGAGGCTAAGATCAAACCGTTTTTTGTATATGTACAGCACATTTGGGCTTTACTGATTTGCATGTGGAAGTAATAGTGCTAACATAAACGTCTGTACGAGGTAACACAACGGGCAACTATAAAAAAGCTAAGGGTCAAATTTAAGGTAATATAAACTGTTAAAAATTGGTCCGATTTGGCTAACACATTACATTCGTAAGCGAGTTAGCTACATCATGCAATGTAAACGTCACTATCGTGGACTGGTGTTCCTCATGTTTCATGACTTTCCTATTGCGCAGTGATGTTCCTCTATTCTCCATCGTAGACCGGCGCTCCTTATCGTTTCATGACCTCCTTATGGCAGAATGATGTAGCTATTCCCTATCACCTCCATCATAAAATGATTTTCCTCATCGTTTCATGACTTCCCTATTGCAGAGTGATGTTCCCTATCATCTCTATCGTAGGTTGGTGTTGCTTATCGTTTTATAACCTCCCTATTATCAAATTTACAAGATTCAATCAAGAACAAAATTCTATCAAAACAGTGTGAAATTATAAAATAAGAATATAGTAGAAAAAAATAAAATATAATGTAAATCATATTGTTTATAATACCAGCGAAAGAGACAAAATTAAAGCTAGTCAATAATTTATATCATTATGTTAGAACTAACTAGTAGGGTAAGCGTGGACTATTTGACTTACTACTAATCTCCTACCCTTTAGAAACGGTTTGAAATCAAACTTTTCCAGACGTTGTTTAAAGCACTGCGTGGAAGATGCTGACACAACGTAACTGTCTAGTGTATTCCACAGGTCTATTACTCTAACAGCAAAGGTATATGTTCGGATATCCGATCTAAATGTAGGTTTTCTCAACGTAAATAAATGTCCTCGTGTCTGTATGTTTGTATCCATAAATTGAAAAAATTCATTAAGATTTAGGTCAACAGAACCATTGATGATTTTATACACCAACACTAGGTCTCTTTAATCCTACGTTCCTCCAAAGATGAAAATTTAAGGCGAACTAGTCTATCATAGTAAGAAAAAACTTGCAAACTAGGTAATTTCCTCGTAAACAGTCTTTGTACTGACTCAATAGCATCTATATCTTTAATATAAAAAGGAGACCAAAGGTGAGAGGCATATTCAACTATGGGTCGAACATAAGTTTTATACATACACATCAAAAAAGCAATATCACGAGAATAAAATGCAGAAAATGTTAAATTAACTCTGAAACAAGCACGCTTCTTAATCTGATGACAGTGTAAAGATGGTTTGAGAGTATCAGACAGCAAAATGCCCAAATCTTTAATTGTATTAAATTGCTGAAGAATAGTGTTACCTAATGTATATTGACGTTTAACGTTGTGACGACCGAGATAAAAACAACCACACTTCAAAAGCTGGTCTAAGTTGTTTTTTGTTCAGCCCACTTAGAAATCGAATTTAAATCAGGAGATATGGTTATATTATTATTGTTTTATAGGCCAGAAATAACTTCAGGTCGTCAGCAAAGGCTTTTAATTCTAAATTTTTTAGAAAATTTTCAATATCATTGAAGTATAAAAGAAAAAGTACGGGGCCTAACACACTACCTTGAGGGACACAAGATTTAATATCTTTTGTTTGTGAAGTGTCTCCATTTATTTCAGTGTATTGACAACGATTCGTCATATAGCATTTGAACCAATCATATAACCTACCAAAACTGGATATAACCTGAAGTAATTTCGGATATGAATCGCCATCAAATGCTTTAGAAAGGTCAAGATAAATGACATCCACATTGTACCCTTGATCTAAAGCAGTTGACCATCTATTCAAGGTACTTAACATTTGAGTAAGAGTCGATTTTCTTTGCCTGAAACCAAATTAGTTAGTACTAAGTAACTTGTTAATTTCTAGATAGTTTACAACTGTATCATATATAATATTTTCTAATACTTTACTACAAGCACATAAAAGGCTGACAGGCCTATAATTATTAACCGCCGTTTTAGATCGTTTTTATAAATGGGAATTATCTTGGCAATTTTCCATTCGTTGGGAATTGTTCGCGATATAAATGATAATTGAAAAATTTTAGGAAGTGGAAAACAAAATATATCGAAAAAATACTTTCGAATAAATTGAGGAATTCCATCTGGTCCTGTGGATGCTTTCGAAGCAAGTTTACCCAAATGTCATTTAACTATTTCAGGATTAAACCTAATATCTTATAAAACGGTGGTAGATATAGACAAATTATTTAAAGGTACACCATCGTCATTAGTAAACACAGAAATAAAATAAGAATTAAATATCTCAGCTTTAGCACCATCATCCAGATTAGCCTCACTTATATTAAAGATTACAGGGATAAAACTCATAGAACTAAATTTTCGTCGAGTAAAATTCCAGAAGAGCTTGTCATTGCCGGATTTAAGATTTCGCATTTCAGCAGCATGCATATTAGCACGTTTGTTCCGCCAAACCTGTTTCGCCACTTGTAGCCATTTATTTTTAGATAAAGTAGAAGGTGAAAGTTTATATTTCTTATGTAGCTTATTCTCTTTCTTTTGTAGTCTTTAAGTATCTCAGCACCATTTATATTTAACATTACGACTGTAAAATTTAGAGACGAATTGATTGACACACAACCAAACTATATTCTGCCTGGCGAAAATTATACCGCATCGTATTATGATTGATGGAAGAATCCACAAGGAAGGGCCCAATGAAGCTTTCAAGTTGATAATGATCAGTACCAGTGAAAGGACTGAAAACATTAATCGAGGACAGAAAGTTTACGTCATTAGAGAAACATAAATCTAATATATGGCCTGAACTGTGAGTGGGGTCAAGTACCAATTGTGACAAACCTAACTCGGCCATTATATTGTAGATTTCATATTCGGCTTTAGGCATCGAACCAGGTTCTCTGTTATTCCAATCTATAAGTGGTAGATTAAAATCTCCTACAACGACTATGAGATCATTTTCACTGATATATTGATCTAAAAAATTACATAATGTTGAAACTGACTCATTTTTATTTGGAGTTGGGCTTCTGTACAGAGCGATAAGTCATAATAATAAGATCGTTTTTAAAAACGCTAACCACTAATGTTTCTAAATAAGGGTTTGCGACAGTGCATACTACTTGACAATCAAAGTTTTTGGGAATAAGTAACAATACACCACCACCGCTGCCGACATTTCGGCACCTATCACATCTTACAATTTCATGCGAATCAATACAATCAAATAAAGCAGAATCTAAATCACTAGCGCCTAGCCATGATTCAGTTGTAACAAAGAATGATTTAGGCAACTCGGTACAAATGAAATAAAGATCACACAATTTCGAACGAATGCATCTTACATTACAGCACACCAAGTGCACAAATAAGCCATGAACTGTTGGTGTTACTAGTTTTCCGACACATTACGTTGCGAAGTGCGCATATACCTTTTAACAATTTTCCCATTTTTTGTGTAATCCGTCGTTTGTGTAATTCGCGCCGAAGTTCATAGTCCTTTTCCCGTTCCCGGCGAGTCATGTCCGGTCGTACGAATGGTTTGGCTGGTGCATAGTCTCGCTGCAATAGTTTAGATAAACTAGTAAGGCATATTTGTCGTTGAGTAACCATGGACGGTTGAAAGATTACCTTCATAATTCGAGGACGCGTACCATTTGGACGACCAACCCGAATCGTTGATGTAACAGCGTTTTTATCGATCCCAAGTGCATTTAAATAGCCGTTAATAATTTCAGCTTCAGATTTAAGTTGTTTAATAGGTTCTTTCGGATATTGTTGGGTAAGGCCAACTATGATGAGATTAGATTTCTTTCTTTTCAAATAACTCATTAATATATTCCAAAGCAGCTTTAGTAGCTGCATTAGTTGCAATTTGAATAATTTTTGTGAGAAGCGAATCGGCTATTTTTTGTTGGGGCTGAAGGCGCTGATATCGCTATTACAGGGTCCGTGTATCGCCAAAGTGTACCAGATAGGCTAACTTTTCGCAGCTTGGCCTCATCACCCAAAGATAGATTAGGTAAAAATAGTCTACAAACGTAGTTGCCCGGCTTCTACGAAATCAAATTGACCACTTCTGATGGTGTAAAATTTCCTAAGCCGCCATAATGAATCCACGACCCGCAAACTTGGCGAGCCACCATGGCTTCATCATCGGGTTTCGTACACCAATATTGCGGAGTAATGTTCCCTATCATCTCCATTTGGGGTGCTTGAAAGAACCTAGTGTCTAGTCAGATCATATGGAATCCTGCTTCTCGCTCATTTTATTTCATTCATTCATTTGTACTTATTTATTAATTCCTTTATTTCATTCATCCAATTTCATTGAATCATTTCATTCTTTCATTCATTTTATTTCATTCATTCATTTGTATTTATTTATTAATTCCTTTATTTCATTCATCCAATTTCATTGAATCATTTCATTCATTCATTTTATTTCATTCATTCATTTGTACTTCATCATTTCATTATCTTATTTCATTCATTCATTCATTCATTCATTCCATTTCATTTCATTCATTTCATTCATTCATTTTCATTCATTCATTCATTCATTCATTTCATTCATTCATTCATTCATTTTCATTCATTCATTCATTCATTTTAAATCATTCATTAATTAATTCATTCATTCATTCATTCATTCATTATCATTCATTCATTTATTTATTCATTCATTCATTTCATTCATTCATTCAATTCATTAATTCATTCATTCATTATTTCTTTCATTCATTCATTCATTCATTCATTCATTCATTCATTCATTCATTCATTCATTCATTCATTCATTCATTCATTCATTCATTCATTCATTCATTCATTCATTCATTCATTCATTCATTCATTCATTCATTCATTCATTCATTCATTCATTCATTCATTCATTCATTCATTCATTCATTCATTCATTCATTCATTCATTCATTCATTCATTCATTCATTCATTCATTCATTCATTCATTCATTCATTCATTCATTCATTCATTCATTCATTCATTCATTCATTCATTCAATCATTCATTCATTAATTCATTCATTAATTAATTTAATTTCATTCATTCATTCATTCATTTAATTCATTCATTCATTCATTCATTCATTCATTCATTCATTCATTTCATTCATTTCATTCATTCATTCATTCATTCATTTCATTCATTCATTATCATTCATCATTCATTAATTTATTCATTCATTCATTTATTAATTCATTCATTTATTAATTTATTCATTCATTCATTCATTCATTCATTCATTCATTCATTCATTCATTCATTCATTCATTCATTCATTCATTCATTCATTCATTCAATTCATTCATTCATTCATTCATTCATTCATTATCATTCATTCATTATTCATTTATTCATTCATTCATTCATTCATTCATTCATTCATTCATTCATTCAATCATTTCATTCATTCATTCATTATTATTATCATTCATTCATTCAGTCATTCATTCATTCATTCCTTTATTATCATTATCATTCATTCATTCATTGAATCATTCTCATTCATTCATTCATTCATTCTATTCATTCATTCATTATTCATTCATCATTTATTAATTCATTCATTCCATTATCATTCAATTATCATTGAATCATTTCATTCATTTCATTCATTATTAATTCACTGATTTCATTCATTCATATATTAATTCATTCATTCATTTCATTTCATTTCATTTCATTTCATTCATTCATTCATTCATTCATTATTCATTTCATTCATTCAATTTCATTCATATCATTCATTCATTCATTCATTCATTCAATTCATTCATTCATTTCATTCATTCATTATTATTTCATTTCATTTCATTTCTATTCATTCATTCATTCATTCATTCATTCATTCATCAATTCATTTCATTCATTCATTCATTCATTCATTTCATTCATTCATTCATTTCATTTTATTTATTTCATTCCTTATTCATTCATTATCATCCAATATTCATTGAATCATTTCATTCATTCTTTCATTCATTTCATTTCATTTCATTTCATTTGGTTTTCATTTCTTCATTTCATTCAATATTCATTCATTCATTTCATTTCATTCATTCTATTATCATTTCATTCATTTGTACATTATTCATTCAATTCCTTTATTCATTCATTCATTTCATTACATTTCATTTCATTCATTTCATTCATTCATTCATTCATTCATCATTCATTCATTCATTCATTCATTCATTCATTTCATTCATTCATTCATTCATCCATTTCATTCATTCATTCATTCATTATCATTGATTCATTTCATTTCATTCATTCATTCATTCATGTCATTCAATTCATTTATCATTTCATTCATTTCATTCGTTATTATTTCATTCATTCAATATTGATTTATTTATTAATTCATTCATTCATTCATTCATCATTCATTCATTCATTCATTCATTCATTCATTCATTCATTCATTCATTCATTCATTCATTCATTCATTCATTCATCCAATTTCATTATCATTTCATTCATTCATTCATTATTCATTTCATTCATTCATTCATTCATTTATTCATTAATTCCTTTGCTCATTTCATCCAATTTCATCAAATCATTTCATTCATTCATCATTCATTCATTTCATTCATTCATTCATTCATTCATTCATTCATTCATTCATTCATTCATTCATTCATTCATTCATTCATTCATTCATTCATTCATCCAATTTCATTCATTCATTCATTCCCTTCAGTCATACGTTCATTATATTTAATTCATTCATTTGCATTCATTTGCATTTATTTATTAATTCCTTTATTTCATTCATCGAATTTCATTCATTCATTTCATTCATTCATTCATTCATTCATTTCATTCATTCATTCATTCATTTTATTTCATTCATTCATTTCATTCATTCATTTCATTCATTCATTCATTCATTCATTCATTCATTCATTCATTCATTCATTTTCATTCATTTCATTCATTCAATTTCATTCATTCATTTCATTCATTCATTTTATTCATTCATTTCATTCATTCATTCATTCATTCATTCATTCATTCATTCATTCATTCATTCATTCATTTATTCATTCATTCATTTCATTCATTCATTCATTCGTTCATTCATTCATTCATTCATTCATTCATTCATTCATTCATTCATTCATTCATTCATTCATTCATTCATTCATTCATTCATTTTCATTCATTCATTCATTCATTCATTCATTCATTCATTCATTCATTCATTCATTCATTCATTCATTCATTCATTCATTCATTCATTCATTCATTCATTCATTCATTCATTCATTCATTCATTCATTCATTAATTCATTCATTTCATTCATTCATTCATTCATTCATTTCATTCATTCATTCATTCATTCATTCATTTCATTCATTCATTCATTCATTCATTCATTTCATTCATTCATTCATTCATTCATTCATTCATTCATTCATTTTCATTCATTCATTCATTCATTTTCATTCATTCATTCATTTCATTCATTCATTCATTCATTCATACATTCATTCATTCATTTCATTTCATTTCATTCATTCATTCATTCATTTGATTCCATATCATTCATACATTCATTCATTGCATTCATTCATTTCATTCATTCATTCATTCATTCATCCATTCATTCATCAACTCATTTTCATTCATTCCATTCATTCATTCATTCATTCATCCATTAATTCATTCATTCATTCATTCATTCATTCATTCATTCATTCATTCCATTCCATCATCATTCATTCATTCATTCATTCATTTCATTCATTCATTCATTCATTCCATTCATTCATTCATTCATTCATTCATTCATTCATTTCATTCATTCATTTCATTTCATTCATTCATTCATTCATTCATTCATTCATTCATTCATTCATTCATTCATTCATTCATTCATTCACTCATTCATTCATTCATTCATTCATTCATTCATTCATTCATTCATTCATTCATTCATTCATTCATACATTCAAACATACATACATTCAAACAATCAATCATTCATACATTCATTCATTCATTCATTCATTCATTCATTCATTCATTCATTCATTCATTCATTCATTCATTCATTTTCATTCATTCATCCATTCATTCATTCATTCATTTCATTTCATTCATTCATTCATTTCATTCATTCATTCATTCATTTCATTCATTCATTCATTCATTTCATTTCATTCATTCATTCATTCATTCATTCATTTCATTCATTCAATCATTCATTCATTCATTTCATTCATTCATTCATTCATTCATTCATTTATTCATTCATTCATTTCATTCATTCATTCATTCATTCATTCATTCATTCATTCATTCATTCATTCATTCATTTATTCATTCATTCATTCATTCATTCATTAATTCATTCATTCATTTCATTCATTCATTCATTCATTCGTTCATTCATTCATTCATTCATTCATTCATTCATTCATTCATTTCATTTCATTTCATTTCATTCATTCATTCATTCATTTCATTCATTCATTCATTCATTTCATTCATTCATTCATTCATTCATTTCATTCATTCATTCATTCATT
>JASANE010016471.1:0-19134 GCA_030248225.1 Trileptium ribeirensis | reverse complement strand
TGTCAAACATATGTATATTGCATTGGATACTTCGGAACGACTTCGTTGGGCTACAGTATTGCCGAAATATCAACGTGCATGGGAAATGCCACTACCTGATATTAACCTGCACGGTGAATTATTGACTCCCGCCAAAAGCAAAGCTATGTGGGCGTCATTACGATACGGCGTTATCGAAGACCAGCGTCGCAAGCATTCAGGACCTGTCTTGCTGTCCGATTACGCACATCATATGGAAAAAGAAAGGGAGACGCTCGACGACGAGAAGAACGAACAACTTTCTCGGAAGAATCTAGTCCTGGTTTGGAAATCGTTGACGAAATAATAGATCAATCGAGTGCGGCTGCGAACCAAAAACCATCTGGAAGAGCACTAGAACCATCGAAATCCATCGCGTCGCAACCGTCGTCGCAAGCGACGTCGGCGAGTGAACAACAACAAGGTGTTCCTGATCAATTAGCACAACGACTGTCAGGAGATTTATCTCCGATATCGCAAGATGGTGATGAAGCTGCTAATCAGATTATTAGCACGAGTCGGTTGCACGAAGCTGTTGCAGCAGTGAGTATTAGTGACAATCCGGTTCAGGTTGAAACAACACCTGGTCAACAAATACCTCAGGTGGTATCACAACAAGTGGGTCATATTATTTCTACGGAAGACGTAGCGATGAGATCTGCTAATGATATGGATGACTCAACCTTTGTTGATCAATGGTTTGAAATCGACACAGTGCCAGCTGATTATCAACCGTATCTAACGTCTACGAGTGGTACGGCACCCGGCTATGCCACAACGGTAGTTTCAAGTGATTCGCAGATACAATCAAATCGGACATTGGAAACATCCGGAACAGTCGTGCAACATCCGTCATTACCGTCACACGATACTCCGAATGTAATTAGTGCAATACCTCCGATGATGGGACAGTTAGGTGCTCTCGCGTTTACTGCACCACCGCCAGCTATTACGCGGATAAATGCTATGCCAGCGACGGGGTTAGCAAATATTTCTAATTGGCCTATGTCTAGTGCTTCGACAGGTTATCTTTCGACTTTACAATTTTCGACAGTTGCCACAGCTTCAACGGGAACTATTGTACGCAGCTTTCCTGGTGCTCTTACTTCAATGGATTTGTTATCATCAGCTGCGTCCGAGACAAGTACTATACCTTATGCGTTAGCACCATTAGCTTCTAGTGCTTGGGTACCTCCGATTATGCAGTCAACAGCGCCAATGGTACCAGTCACTACTATGGGTGCTGTAACTACGGAGTCGAATCCGGAGTCCGTTGAACCGTTGGGAGCAATACCTCTGGGGCAATTAACAGAGATCAATTCCAATTTGCAACGAAATGGATTGCAAGATTTTCTTGGCGAAGTAGGTCAAAGTGAACCACTATTTGTTGTTCGACGACAACCAATTTGGCCCCCAGAAACTAATGAACGATGTCAAATAACGACTTGTCCGCGGATGACTATGTTTTTTTGCGCACACTGTCGTCTGGGATTCTGTCGCGGACACATCACCGAGCATGGATGTCACAGTAAATCTACCGCTATTGGTCATTGTGCATTTGGACGATGGGTCTGGAGTAAAGCTAAGCACGTGCTACGTGATATTTGTATTGCCGTACCATATGTACAATATTCACATTGTCGAGGGCTTTTATGTCCGGATCATGCTGCTACAGATTTCTGCGATGGACAAGATCATCATACTGGATGCTCGACAGCGTTGGAATTATCTATTCCGGTGCGACGAATGTAGAATGATGATGGTCAACCGGAAATCCACGCGGGAACTCCGGAAATTGACAACATGGATATACCAATTAGTCGTACGTTTTGGGAACGACGACAGCAAGTTTTCACGCAAATCCGTTTACAAGCGGATATGCCTGATGGCACACGACCTACTAGCTGGTTTATGCCAAGTAATGCTATTCAAACTATACCAGCGATATGTCGAAGTACTGATGAGCATACAATTAAGATTCAAGCGGAACTTGTACAATTACAACAAGTAAACGCTGTTAACGAACGACGTGTCACCGAATTGGAAGAATCTTTGCAAGAGTCGCAAAACGCTCATGCACAAGCTCATCAAGACGCGGCGCAGTTACGACGGCAAACTCAAACGATGCAAACTAGTATCGATCAATATCGTGTTCGCATTACTACATTGGAACAATGCATTCGCGAACAAACGACACAAATGGTTCACTTGCACGATCGACCCACTGTGGCAGATATGGCAATTCAGACGGACGTGGTTACAACGATGGATACGCCAAAGCGGGAAAAAACGAAACAATCACAGAAGGCAAAACGACGACGTCAATCTTCCTCGGAATCCAGCAGTGACACTACGTTTACACTAGATTCGGGAGGGCATGATAGCGACAGGCAGCCAGTTACGAGAAAACAGCAAACCCATCCTAACATTGCTCTGGAAAGTAAACCGTTTGATCCGGTGAAACAAGCTGAGCGAATTTTAGCGCAAGTAGAAGCACGCCAACAACCAATTGTACGACGAAAACGAACTCCGCTATTGCGTGAACCAGCAACCGAATTTCAATTGCTGGAAACATTTCCGGTAATCGAGCAACCGGAACGATTGAGAGTTACTATCGACAACACTCAACCGTTGCCGGTATCGCAACCAGACGCAACGCAGAGGGGTGCTCGACCGCGTACGCATGGTTTTCACCAGCCATCTACGTCAACTCAGTCGCCGTCGGAGGAATATCACACAATTCAGAAATCTGTCGGTGAAGAAAAACCAGTAATTGGAACCGATCAAGTAGCTGCTGAGGATGCGATTTGGATTCGTGATTACGAAAACCAACCGGATGCCGAAGAACTCCGACACGCACCATTGCTACCATATCTGTTACAATGGCGACCGATGTATACGCCCAATGCGTACACACGAACTGAAAATGGATATTTGAACCAGTTGCGCATTCATTTCTATCAAATTATTGCAGAATTACCGCAACCTGTCCGAACGGCTGATTACATCTTTATCGTGGAACGTATCGGACTCACAGCATTCCAATACTTTCAAACGAAATTGGTAAAATCGGGTGCAAATCAAATTTTTCAAGTTATTCTACAGGTGCTAGCCAGCCGCATTCGATTTAACCTGTACCATAAAACATTGACCAATACCGATATAATGCACCGTACGCCTTTTCCTGTTCTGCTACTCTTCAACTTCAGCGAGATGCATCGACAAATGGGAATTATGGAGCGACACCCAGGAAATGTCTACGGGTCGCGCATTCGGAAGAGAGTCAAAGCATGGAATGGCCGATTCGGAGCCCATCTACAAGATGCACTCGAAACTGTTCGACGTACTTTAGAGGATTTGGAAATCCAGATTCGGTTGCTACAGTATACTGTTATGGATCAACATCCGCGACGAAATCAATGGCTGAACATCGCAAACCGCCGACGAGCACGATTACAACCTGGTTGGGAACAGCACCAACGGCAATTCCATCGATTCTTCGCAGCACAAGTGGATACTGCTGACCATCGGATGCGCAGACTATATGCAGGATATCGATCATGTTTGCCATATTTCGGGGCACCGCCATATCTTGCACCGGAACGTTATTTACGAGCGGTTGGATATCAGCAGGAACAAATCTGGCGTATTACGCGAGGTGACTATGATATCTTTGCATCTCTCGATCGTATATTGCCAGAAATGCCAATTGCGGAATGGGGCACTTACAATCATATGTAAACCTTAACTGGTAATAATAATAACTGTAATAGAACTAATAATTGATCGATCGAAGTGCCTTCAGTTCAATTTTACAGCTATGACAATTGCTCAGCAACAATTCTTGATACTTTGATACTGCCAATGACTATCGAGCTGTTTTGACAATATAATATGCAATTAATGACAATTTTCGTGAACGATAAATATTGTGCCATTGACCTTCGATGCCAAAAGAAGAACAAGTCAAATGCCATAATAGTGCTTTATTTTTATATTACTGCATTTTACTAAATAGTTTATGAAGGAGCTTGTTTTTTTTGTAACCATGTAACGAGTTATTGTGGTCTCGAAACCCTTTAAAAATACCCAAATTTCATCTTTATCACAAAGGGATTTCATAACTAAATCATTTTCGTTTCACTACATGTGTTAGAATCACTTTCATTTTTTTAACTCTCGTTAATGGATTTATTTTTAACCCAATTTCAATGGGACATTCATTCGTCTTTGGGAAATTCAAATAACTATCCTACTTATTTCGAAATAATACATACTTATAATTTTCATCACACAATTTTACAGTATATGAAAATTATATTTCGGGAAACTCTATTTTTCATTACGTATGGATTAACGAATTCATTAAATTTCATTCTGCTACGACCACTACTTTTGCCTACCTCCATATCGATATGTTGTGTTTCAAATACAGGGATATAGTACTTATTGTGTTTTGTGTTGTAATATAATTTTGTTAGTTTAACATGTGATATCGTATAATGTAATGTCACTTGAGAAATCGATAACCGAATCAAAGGCTAAATTTCAGGTTTATCATAAGACTAAAATATTGTTGGAATACAATTTAATTCCAACACTGGAATTTTGGAAAAATTTCTGCATCAATTTTTGGCTATTGGGATTCTACGCTAAGCTGAAATTATAAATAAAGTTCTTTAACTGGTATTTTCAAATCCAAATAGTGAATTTTGCATTTCTCGCTTACTTAACCCGGGTGTTATTGTTCTTATTTGGTATTGTTATTAATGTAAGTCGAGACAAGATACGGTGTACATTAATTTGGTTTCATAATTTTGCTCAGTATTATATGTTACTGCCATAATGTTTTAAAGCATTGTATTAATATTTTTGGTTACATAATATTGTTGTGATTATAACGGGTATAATTATAACTTGTCAAATGTCTATTTTAATATTGGAAAAATGAAAAGGTCAAAAATACAATTTAACCTGCTCCCTAGAACACATACTTAACAGGGACGTTGAGGAGTCGGGTCCGGGGGATGTCAACTTTTGGGCAGGTCCAACCTTGTATTTCCTTTCCCTAAGACCTTACATTACACTGATTTCAATTTCAATCCTAAAATTAACATGAATTAATTTTCCTTCCCTGAGGAGATATTCACTCTCCCAGAGGGGTGACTTTTATAATCTCTCTTGCCAGGATATTTTCCACTATTTTGGGCATAGGGATCCATAACTTCCTTCATTTGGGCTATAGGGTGCCTATATTTCAAAATATTAATCTGAAATTAAAATCTGGTAATATTCAATATTTTCAACCAAATACCAAGATTTATTCTATTTTCAAAACTTTCCCAAAACAGGGTGGTGGTTGTGCTTCCCGAGTGGAATGGCACGCGGCCGCACCTTGGGTAACCACCCCATTTTACTCCTATTTAAGGGACTATTATTTCCTAGATACGGGTCGGATTTTACAAATTTATAAATTCTCTTACTTTTGGTTCAAATAACACATTTCTCTCTGATTTATTATTAACTTCTGCCGGTGGGGTGTATCGTATATCGTCCACGGTAGGGTAACACCTCTTTCCACTCGAGTGACCTCCTTAAATACCTCTATTTGGTGATACATTACTTCTATACCCTGACATAATGCTACTTTTTATCCAAAAACCAACTTTTTCATTTTATTTCTAAATCTATAAATATATTCGGGTTTTATTAGTTGGGGACAACTTCTACCTTCCTACGGAACTACATTTTATCTTTTCCCTCGGCTAATAACACCCTAACCGTTCCATAATTCTATTTTTCTCACCTTTTGGTATCCCCTAATTTCTACCATTTCTTCCTTAAATTTGAATACTTTGATATTTAATTTTTCCTAAATATATACCATTCCATAAACCTCTAATCTGTCCATTGGGGTCCTAACTACCTATTCCTAACCGAAAATCTACTCAGTCCCTAGGAAACATCCTTAGATTACTCTTATTTCGACCTTACAAACTCATAAAATTTTCTAAAATTTTGAAAATATTATAAGTAATATTTATTAATAAATAAATTTTATTAGCTACTAATTTA
The DNA here is from genome assembly GCA_030248225.1 of Trileptium ribeirensis. Classification (NCBI taxonomy): domain Eukaryota; kingdom Metazoa; phylum Nematoda; class Enoplea; order Enoplida; family Thoracostomopsidae; genus Trileptium; species Trileptium ribeirensis. Next base: position 13,041 of record JASANE010016471.1, on the reverse strand, counting down.
CTGTAGTGTGACGGCGTTGGCTTGTTATTGATGAATGGCGGCTCGGACGACGTGTTGTAATAGTTATTAACGAACAGTGACGGTTTTGTTGTTTTCTTTTCTTTTGCGTATTATTATGTAAAATTTTCTTTTTCTTTTCTTTCCGTATTATACGATGTGTGGAGGTATACTTGGCTCCCATTTTTATTATTACTTCGATGTTTCTCGTTCTATAGCCTGTGTCGTACTTTTAGCGATCTCCTGACTTGGAGGACATTTTGTTTCTACCACACGATTTCTGATTTTCCGATTTTCTGTTATATATGTATATATATATATATACCTTAGGATACGTTGAGCAGGAGACACACTTATAGACCCCTACTCATACACACACGTATAAGGACATTTAAGCTCATCCATAGTGGCGTAACCGGAGGATCCTGCCGAGGTGGCGGGATTACTAGGCATAGTAAGTCCTAGTATAGGGTTAAGGCAGACCAGAATGAGGGCAGCCCATCCCCTGAACGGGAACCTCTGGGTGGGATTGGTCTTTCTCCTTTTCCGGAACCGTTTTACCACCCGTTGGTACCAGGCCGTCTTCCATGGGCTGCTCTATCGTCGAAGGCTGTAGTGTTGTAAGTATGCTCTAGGGTGGGACATAATTGCCGGAATTATGTCTTCGCGCGAGCCTCGCCTAGGGGTTACCCAGCATGCAGGCCGGGGAAATTTTACGCTTAGGGGGCTTGGCGGTTATGGTCCAACACCCACGTTCTATTCAGGGGCATCCTGTGTCACTTGTCCCATTAACACTAACCCATAAAACTCTTAGTTATTTTCAGATTCCCCGGCACCAACAGCTTGTTCAGGTAAAGTTACGACTTGGGTATGTGTATCCCATAATACACGGTTATCGCGAACCCATATCCGTATCTAAAAATCCAAAAATCAATACAAAAATTGTTATCATGATCTATACGTTCCATTTTGCTGGACCAAGGAATCACCGTTGTGTTACAGTATTGTTACCCGCTATTCTACTTTACCCCAGGTGCATAATGCCGGGGCTGTTAAGTTTTTTTATATCATACATTGGGTACTAACGTTGTTAATTTGTTTATAATCTTGTTCGTAAAATTTCAAGCTAACGATGGTATTAAAATTTTTCAGCGAACTGGTGTTATTGTTAATCAAATCTGAGCCGATTTCCCATTACTCAGGGCTCGCGTGCTCCCCTACCAAGGTGCTGGTCACCTATAGCAACGTAGACATCCTCTCTAGCGCTAGCACTAGCTCGACCCCTAGGGCTTATTGTCAATTGCGTGTACAGCGCCAGGCAAACATCAAACCCATACTTGTTTTGCCACGTTATTGGATTATAGAGACTTTGCAGTACACATCTTAAATTTTTAGGTCATTTGTATATAACCATAGTTTTAAAGTCCTGGTGCAAGTATCCTGCATTCCCTATTAGTATTATACACGACACAGGTAATACACTTTGTTTCTCAACTAATATTTAAATGGTATCGAATTATACCAGAGTGTATCATTACACAACCTATAAGTTTTAAACTTAACGGTTGCCAATGTTTTCTCTAGCTCCATACCCTGTCTTAACTCGGGCCGCATTGCTGAGTTAAGCCAGAGCTTGGATGCCTTCAGAGCTAGTGCAGCTCACTTCTCTCTAAATACTGACAAACTATAAAATAAAAACTAAAAGTAAGTGTAAGATTTCTTAGGTATTCCGCGTTCAATATCTTTCGGAAATTACAATTAATAAATGTTATCAACAGTTACTCGAACATCTTTTGCTAATAAAATTCTTCAATAAATATTTCGTTATTAAAAATACCAATTTCATTCGTTAACATTACTCGATGTCCATCTAAATTCAGCTGGTCGCGGGCCTACTCGGGCGCACCGTGACAGTGTTAAGTTTTGTCAGTAATTATAAACAAAAGTTTCTAAAGAACTCTAAGTTTAATCCTACATGAGCCTACACGGGCACAGCAAATATCAGAACAGTTCGGTATAAAATCCTACCACAAATTATTCAAATACTACAGACTCGCCACTCGAGCTCGCTGTAGTTTAAAGACAACTTTTCAGGAATAGTAAATCATATACATGGTTAACTTCACACACCACTGTAACTTTTCATGAAAATTTATTTTTTTTAAAACCTATTTTTCTTTTAAATAAATACCACGGCTCGTTATGCGAACTTGCCACGGTATACTTAAGCGTGGATGGCACATTACTCGAGCTTGCCAACGCTGACCAAAATTACTTAAATTTAGTTTCAAATTTAAGTAAACCAATCTTTAGGCTTTCCCAATATCAAAATCCATTACCCAGGGCTCGTCTTGTGGACATTGCCAGGGTATAATCTTTGATGGCACAGATACTCGAGTTCGCTATCTAAATTTTGCCTTACACAAAATAAATTATTTCAAATTCGCTATGGCTGAAAGGTGCCGGGTGCACAGCTTCAAGCCAGGCTACATATGCAATTATTGCTTCAAATAAACGTACCTTTTTCTAGGTTCTTGGACATTTTTATACTACACATAATCCTATTTAAAACAGTGCATACGCTTCAACTAAAACTTCATTTAAACTACTCAGGCATTGGTTTAAGTTAACTCACTTATTACGCACGGCCAACTCAATTCATATTAGGAATGGTTTTATGATTCAAATACAACCTTGATATCCCTGCCCGGGACAATGACATGTCTACCGCTGGGAACTCGCGCAACTTTTCTTTCGTGACAAAGGGTATCTCCGACCGCTGGTAGACCGGTCCATCCCCTGGTGGCTTCCTTCCCCTAATCTTGATTATACTTATATTCCAGGTAATTCTCGAACTCGCTCTATTTCCACCCCCTTTCCTTTTGGCCACCATTGGAGATGTTGGTTACGTTTTGGTAAGAAACGTGCCGCGGAGAAGGCCGATAAGCTCACAGCGACTATTACTTACCATCTGTTATTTTTCACAGCTGCATACGTCATCGTCGATTGAGCTAGCTTGCCGCAGCGTTTATGACAAACACGCCTGACTCGTCAAGACACGGTTGATATCCGATGGGACCCATTCCAATTGGTGGTCAAAGGTGTAATCGAACTGTACCAACATCACACAGTGATACAGTATTACGTAGGAGTTGTTCGCGGTCGCTATTTACCGATTTAGTATTACATAGTTCTGACCGCTTATACGGAGAAACGCGATTACCAATCGCATTCTTTTCATATACTACGATTCACATATAGACCACAAGAAGCGAATTTGAAAATATAACCAAAGAAATGTTTTTTCGCATTTGAAATTAAATAATTAGGATTTATTTGAAATCAAAATAGACGGAACCCTGATCCTGCGAAAGTTTTTACTATTATGTCATTTCCATGTCCAAATGACGATACAGAACCTCTAAAGTTTTTTCGAATGACGTGTATGTAAGACTTTTTGTACCGCAATAGGCGATTTAAGCGCATATTTTGTATTTGCTATTGCTTAAAAATTCTATGTTTAAACGGTCTTAAATCCGTAAATCGGGTGGATCGTAACGGATCTTTAATCTGCTTTTGAATGATGTTCTAAAACAGAAAATAGCAAAAGTATCGCAACTTATGTCGCCAAATTTAACAAAACAGTTTTATTTGACAACAGATGCATGTGTGAATAAACTATGTGTAAATATTCTGAATATGGAACTGGGAGAAGTTTAGATCAGAATGACAGTTGGATTTTACTAACTTCAACATTTCTGGCTCACCGGATGTGTTAGTTATTTTGATGGTGTACCACAGTTTAAATTTCAATGGCACTAATAAACTTTTGATTATGACGCGCGATGTTTATTCACTTTTGCACTGGTTACTCCATATTAGATCCATAAACTAACTGTGACGAGCTGAATCCTTGGTCACCTAGCTGAATCCTTGGTGATCTAATGTCTAGAAGTACAAACGGAAGTGCGTTATACCAATTATTTTGCATGCAACTGACACGGAGTGAGTTCTGTGGAAACGTTCAATGGCGCCATTTGCGGCTGTATGGTATGCAGTTGTACGGTTACGCTCAATTTTTAAGCGTTGCATGAGTACATTCTACACTACAGATTCCAATTGACTTCCACAGTCTGAAATTAGTGTCCGTGGGACACCAAAACGACTGACCCAGGCATGCAAAAAGGCATGCACTACTGATTGTGTTGATATATCACATATTGGTACCACTTTGACACATTTTTGAAACGATATATCATAGTATCTAGATGTCTATAACCATTAGAGTGTGGTAAACGCCCAACTATGTTGATATGAATAGTATAAAATCGGGACGTTGTAGGTATAGATACGACTGGCGCTTTCGAGTTCCGCCAGATTAAATGTTTCTTTGGCATTGCTCACAATGCTTAGCCCAAAATTTGATATCTCGGCACATGCCTAGCCATACATACTGCTTTTTAATTAATTTCAGCGTTGCTTGCGCATTAGGATGCGAGAGATTACAAATATTCTGAAATAGTTCGAATTGTAATGATTTGGGGACAAAAGGTCGGAAAAGTTTGTCACAAATAAGGTTTGTACCCTCCATTTTTCGTTCTACTAACTTCTCATTTGTCGATTGGAAAAAATTCTAAAGATCAGTATCATTTTTCTGAGCAGTTGCGAAATTTTCATCAAATTGCGCTGCGACTGCTTGCACTGATCTTGATAGATTATCTGCAGCTACATTATCTGCTCCAGAAACTTGATGTATCGTGCAGTTAAATTCTGGAATGTACGATAGCCATCGAGACTGCTGTGGCGTTGGATGCTTCATTGCCAATGTATGAATCAATAGCTTATCATCGGTGACTACGCGAAAGCGAATTCCTAGCAGCCAATTAAAATGTTTTAAGCTCAAATCAATAGCCATAAGTTCGCGGTCTAATGCTGGTTTTCGCGCTGCAGCATCACTAATTTTTCGATAGAAAAACGCAAGTGGCTGTTTCCGACGGTAAAGAATTTGATGTTACACTGCGCCTGCTGCAGCTAATAATGCATCAGTGGTTAGTTCAAACGCTGCATTAGGGTCAAGGAATGGCAAACAAACAGTTTGTTTGAGGACAGTCTTAAGCAAAAGAAATGCATCTGGTGCTGCATTATTCCATTTCAGTTTTAGGGTGCTTTCGGTGTTGAATACGCGTGTTAGCGATGTTAAAGGTGTTGTAATTGTAGAAAGTTTTGACAAAGCGATGGTAAAAAGCTGCTGCACCAAAAAATTATTTAGTTTCCGTACAGTTGTTGGTAATCCCAGTTTCCCGATTGCTGCTATTTTCTCAGCAATAGGTTTAACCTATGTTTGGAAATTTCGGTCCCGACAAACTTACCCTTTTGTTCTTAAAGTTGACACTTTTTGCTTTTAAGTTTAAAATTGTATTTTCTGAGACGTTGAAAGACTTGCTCTATATATCTATCATGGTCAGAAATAGTAGGACTCATATGTCAACCATATACGCTTTTGCAAATGGCAAATCTTGCAGAGCGATATCGATTAGGCGTTGGAACGGCTGTGCAGCATTGCGAAGACCAGATGGCATGCGAGCATATAAAAATAAGCCAAATGGTGTTGTAGTGGCTGTTTTTCGCTGATCTTCTTTAGCTACTGCTTTTTGATGAAACGCATTAACTAAATCAAACTTAGAGAACACAGTGCACCCGTGAAGCTCATTGGTAAGGTCGGTTATGTTTTTCATAGCATAGCGGTCAGGTAACGTTTGTTTGTTTAAAGGCACGTTTGTTTGTTTAATTGACGATAATCTCCACATGGTCGCCAAGGGTCTCCTGTGTTTTTTGGGGACCATATGTAAAGGCGTGGCCCAAGGAGACTCACCCCAGTAGACTATGCCTTGCTTTTCTGATTTTGCGAAATGCTCTCTGGCTATTGGAGTTTGTCCCCGAAAAGTCGTCTTGGTCTTGGGAATATGGGTTGCCCTGATGTTGTAATGTTTAACTGGATGGCAAATGACGTCAGAGATCGTTATGTCGTTGAAAAGCTGTGAAAATTTTATCAGCAACATTTTTAAATCAGTGTTGCTCTGCAGTATCGCTGTTATTTTGTTTACTCGAGGATGACCTTTTGCTGTGTCGATAAGTACAGGGTGTTTCAGAAGTAACTACCCACTATTTGATGCTAACTATCGGTTGACTGGGCAGAGGTAGCTCGCCAGTTTTTTGTATAATTATAGACAAGTATTAAAAGTTTACTTACATTACGAAGAGAGATCTCAGAACAGCTCCGTCTGTGCACCGCCAAGCTGAATGCATTTCTCTAGCCGGGATGGTACAGATCGGCAAACTTTGGCCTATAAGTCCACTGGAATTTTAGAAAACGCTGATTTTATTCTGTCCATCAGTTCTTGAGGGTCTTTCGCCCTACTTCCATAAACATCTTCTTTCAGAACACCCCAAAGAAAGAAGTCAGGCGGTCTTAAGTCTGGTGGCCTAGCTGGCCACTCGATGGCACCTCTGCGGCCGATCCATCGATTCGGGAACCTTTCGTACAGCTAAGCGCGGACTTCGGTAGCGTAGTGAGCTGGGGCTACGTCATGCATGAAAACAAGGTCCTCGGTTGCGATTTGCGGGTAGACATCCACAGATAAAAGTTCCAAATAGCTGGTTTTATTGACATTTCCGTCAAAAACGAATGGACCAACGATGCCTTGTGAACAAATTCCGGCCCAGACACAGGTTCCAGGAACGTTGATCTCTTTGTTAACCGTGACATGTGGATTGTCTTCAGGCCAATAAACACAATTATGGCGATTAACATGATCATTGAGCTTGAAAACCGCCTCGTCGGTCCACAAAATGCTATCAAGGTCCAACGCACTGCTTTCCATCATGTCCATAAATGTCTCACAAAAATGGACTCTGCGATCGAAATCATCATCAGAGAGTCCATGGATAAGACGGGGCCGAAAGGGCTTCAAGTTAAGCTCCTTGTAAAGGCGCCAAACGGAAGTATGAGGAATACCCAGCTGGAGGGAATCCCTTCGAGTTGCCTTCTGGGGGCTCCTGGATACCACAGCGCTTAATGCAGCTTTCTGGTCCCCACTTGTGGCAGACCTTGGACGACCCGGCCTCAGCCGTTCCGCTACACTGCCAGTGTCCTCGAATCGGGAAATAATATCAGCCATCGTCTTGCGAGTAGGAGGTATTGAGTCGAAATGATTTTTCCACTGGCGTGAGACTTCGGCATAATTTCCGTATTTATAGTAAAGTTTTACAAGACAGATTTTTTCAAGCAGAGATCGTCGTGGGGAATCCATGGTATAAACAGTATATATGTATAATAACCTGAAATATTAAAAACAGCGATAAACAACCATTGCGAAATATTACGCCAGGAGATATTGATTGACAAAGTGTGGGTAGTTACTTCTGAAACACCCTGTATGTTGTTGCAATCTACTAATAACTTATGCGCGGCTAAAAAATTACGACCAAGCATGGGTTGAACAACATCAGCAACTATAAAATTCCAAGTGAAATTTCGGTTAAGGCAGTTTTTACAAAATGTTAGGTGTCTAATACCAAACGTTTTAATTTCGGAATCGTTTGCTGCTGATAACTTGAAGGAGTACTACTTATATTATTTTCATTTAATTTCCGAAATTGTTTTGGCAATAGACTGCAATCGCTGCCTGTATCAGTCAGAAATGTTTTGACGGGCTTAGCGGATAAAATTGTGTTTACCCCGACGCGTGCCGCATCCACGGCGGAGGGGAACCGTTTCCCTCTGATGGCGTTCTTCTTCCATGGGGAAGACGACCCAAGCCGTTTTGGCGGTTTCCAATTACAAGGTTTCGTACATTTTAGAGCTCGCTGACCGAATTGTGCGTGATAAAAACACAAATTATCAGTATCGCAGTTTTGATGACTGCGTGTGCTACAGATTATTGAAAAATTTGTTTCTATTGCGTGAGAAACTGCGTTGGCGCTGAAAATTGTTGTATTGCGGCAGAAAATTAGGAGTCATATTTCTACACTGAAACCTGGAATTGTGAATATTTGAATTTATTGCTTGCACAGCGTTTGTAAGCTCCGAAACATGCTGTTTCAAATCAGACAATTCTTTTGGTTCCGCTAATACATCTGCCACTCAATTACCGGTTATAGCAGATATTCTGCTGGTCTGAGGAATTTGGTCGATCATTTTGTCGGCTGGATCGGCCAATTGGTCTAGTGGACTATTGTCGCTGAGTGTTGTTAAAACGACTCGAATCTCTTTGGATAACATTTGGAAAAATCGCAATTTGACCAAGTTGTCACTATTTGAACCGAATTGTTTTAGGTGTCGGAGTGCTGATGATGGTTTTTGGTCTCTCAGGCACTGTTCGTTAAGTAACTTGCGGGGTTTTTGCTCAGCGGTATTATCAAAATGTTTAACGATTTGATCACGTATTTCATCAAATGTAAGAGAAACGTCTGCACCTCATTTTTTTAACGCCGAAATTGGGACTACGCGAAGTAAGCTGTTTTTCGGAACACTTTCGGCAGTTCCAATTAACATTTGTTCGATCGTTTCGAACCATCGTTTTGTGTCGGTTTCAAAAAATCAGGTAGTTTCATTGTTTTACCTACATCACCTGCCGACTCCCTCTGACATGAAGTATGAGGTTGCGATTGTGGTCGCAATGAAGCAAAAAGCGTCAGAAGGAGGTTTTCCCCGGATGGTTGTAATATTCTAATAAGGTCATCTTTTCGAGCACCTGGTGGTGTGACAAAATCATTTTTAGTTTCGTGCAACATTCTGACAATTGTTTCTATTTAGGTTTTCATATACTGGTTAAAGTCAGTGGGTCCAGGGTTTAATTATCCGTCCCCTGCTAATGTTAAAACCCAACAGAGTGATAATTTATGTCGTGCAGTTATAAAATAACAAACGCCGAAAGATACTTAACATAAAATTGCGTATGTTTGAAAACATTATATGCATGCGGCTGACTAAGAGCGAAACAAACATGAAAAAAATGCATGTGAAAACCAAATTGGCCGTTCCAGATCTGGCTTACTATCAGATGTTTCCCGATGGTATCAGGCCTGGTAATGCAAAGAAATTAAATGCAAAATAGCAAAAAATACATTAAAAGTGTCAAATTCGTTATTTCATTAAGTAACGGAGCTAGCAGAGATTAATTAATTCTAAACACGCATTCCCAAATTATATTATCACCTGATTTATATAAAGTGTCTTACATGGTTTGCGCCTATAATGTTATACCTACTATAGTCAGATACAATACTGTCAATTGTTAATACCGTTGTAGCTGTATCTCGATTTCAGTTTAATGTTTATATAAAGTGTCTTACATGGTTTGCACCTATAACCTTATACTATAGTCAGATACAATACTGTCAATTGTTAATACCGTTGTAGCTGTATCTCGATTTCAGTTTATTTATGTTTATATAATGTGTCTTACATGGTTTGCACCTATAACGTTATACTATAGTCAGATACAATACTGTCAATTGTTAATACCGTTGTAATTGTATCTCGATTTCAGTTTATTTATGTTTATATAATGTGTCTTACATGGTTTGCACCTATGACGTTATACTATAGTCATATACAATACTGTCAATTGTTAATACTGTTCTAGCTGTATCTCGATTTCAGTTTATTTATGTTTATATAATGCGTCTTACATGGTTTGTACCTATAACGTTATACTATAGTCAGATACAATACTGTCAATTGTTAATAGCCTTGTAGCTGTATCTCGATTTCAGTTTATTTATGTTTATATAATGTGTCTTACATGGTTTGCACCTATAACGTTATACTATAGTCATATACAATACTGTCAATTGTTAATACTGTTCTAGCTGTATCTCGATTTCAGTTTATTTATGTTTATATAATGTGTCTTACATGGCTTGCACCTATAACGTTATAATATAGTCAGATACAATACTGTCAATTGTTAATACCGTTGTAATTGTATCTCGATTTCAGTTTATTTATGTTTATGTAATGTGTCTTAAATGGTTTGCACCTATAACGTTATACTATCGTCATATACAATACTGTCAATTGTTAATACTGTTCTAGCTGTATCTTGATTTCAGTTTATTTATGTTTATATAATGCGTCTTACATGGTTTGCACCTATAACGTTATACTATAGTCAGATACAATACTGTCAATTGTTAATAGCCTTGTAGCTGTATCTCGATTTCAGTTTATTTATGTTGATACTTTTCATCGAATTATCCAGAAAACGTCCCGCTTCAAGCGAAGAATAACCAGATCACGTTTGGCCAAATTTGCGATATTACTGGAAAACGTATTATTCTTTGTTGTTTTTGAAAACAAAAGCTTGACATTGTTGGTAGCGACTGTCCTTTCGATAAGAATAAGCGTATTGTGAGCAACCGATGAAAGATTGCAATGTATAATTCAATGAATCAATAGATTGCACATAATCGATTGGTTAAATGTGATTGAACGTTCATATGTTCGGTGTTCAAACAGGTATCACGTCGGGTTCACCAATATGAATAAACATCGTGCGTCCTAATCAAAAGCTTATTTGTGCCATTGAAAATAAAACAACTGTGGTTTACCATCAAAATAACAAACATAACCGATAAGCTAGAATTGTTGAAGTTAGTAAAATTCAGGTGTCATTCTGCTCTAAACTCCTAGTTCTATATTCAGAATATTTACAGCATGTGACAGGCAACAGATTCGTTTATAAGAAAAATTATAACATGGAATATTATTAAATGCAGTTTGTTTGACGAAAATTACTTAATACTTACTTGCTACTCAAATATTAATGTAAATTTTTATTTAATAAAAACTTGACTGAAATAATATAACATAATAACATACACATTCCAGACGACAGCACTATCAGATAGATCAGCTTGTTCTCCGGCTTTGTTTGTTCATCAACTATAATAAGCTAAACTGCTTGAAAATATGTGTTTGTTATAAGCTCTTATTGAAATAATGTTTTGCACTTGCCTAATGCAAAACTCACAGGCGTCGAAATCGTAGATACTAGCAGGCCCGTCGCTAGGCTCAAAATGCAGGGGGGCAGTACAATTATCAGGGGGTGCATAAACATCGGGCTTCAAATTTATAAAAACGTTCAAACAAAGACAAAACTAAAGTTCGTTTGTGTTAGGCAAAACACAACAACAAAACAGTGTTCAGACTAAGCGCACCTTTTACTGTTTAAAATAACTGAAGGCGCTTGTGCTTTGAGGCAAACATTTGAAGAAACCGTTAGAGGTCTAATTGCTTAGTTTTATCTTTTTCAAACGACAGAAACACCAGATTTTGTTGACGATTTTGCGTCATTGACTGCCTGTAGGGATTCTGGATGCGGCAAGGTGTGGAAAATGACGACTCGCAAGCAGCATTAGAGCATATCCATATGTCCCACCCAATGAGTTTGGAGAAGTGGCTTAATTTTGGTACCGTCATAAATCACTGTGACTTTAGTCCTCCGGAAAAAATTGTAAATGACACTACAAGAATCAAAATATTGGCGAACTTCGTCAATGGCAGACACGGTATCAATAACAACCAGGTGAATCCTGTGATTGTAACAATGGACATAAGGAATAAGTTTTTAGAGCCTCTCTTGTAAGAGGGTCTTTACACCAACGCGCCCTTTCTCCCCGCCCAATGCGGGGCCGCATTAAGGACGAAACGCTAAGAACTGTATTTATTTTATTTAATTTTAGAATAATTTTAATATATATTGTGTTTATCTGCATTTTATTAGTGCGCTATTTATGGCTGACACTAGCAGTGGTCTTTCAACTGAAGACACGTTTTCGACTACCAAAGCAGAAGCAGAGGAACAAGGTTTTACTTCGGAGCCGTGTGTCAAGCCATTTATAGTGTTTGACGATACTGACAGAGAGCTATCCAGCAGTGAAATCTTCGACATATTAACGTCGCCGGACTCTTTTAATAACGCTTCGCACGTGCCAGCACTTAGGCCAATGGCTGGAGAAGTATATCTATATCCCTCCGGGTCTACAGTCGATTATAAATGTGATCAGTACTTCTGGATTAATAACGGAAAGAAACGCCTATCACGGGGTTCCAACTTGATGTATTATAATACTTCTTTAACATCGTGATGATAAGTACGGTTCTACTGGCTTCAGAAAACTCGAATACCAGTTGATTTATAAGCGTAAATTGGTGTTGGTACATTATGTAGGGGACCATGGTATCAGTGAAAATATCGCACACAAAAATCGTGTTAACGTTGACCGCCGTCATGTAAGACAGGCTGCTTGCGTAAAGTAGAATATCTTATCGAATGCTGACACGGCTAGCAATAGCCCAAAGTAGATGAAAAAACCTGCTTTTGCCCCCCCCCCCTCGCCGGCGGAGGTCGGCGGTTGGTGAGTCATGGGCATTACTCTTATTTATATGTATATATGTTTACCATACATGCATACGTATGTTTATTGTATATATAAATAACAGACATGCAAGTAGTATAATAGTCATAAAATATACACGCTCCGCAGCGGAGCCAGCTACAGTAATCCCTTTTACGCTATGCCAACAGGGTGGTATATTATTTTCGACTCTAAACACACCCGTAAGGGTGTAGTAGTGTTTTCGATATTTTAACACACCCGTATGGGTGTGTTTTCGGCATTTTAACACACCCGTAAGGGTATAATACTGTTTTCGGCATTTTAACACACCCGTAGGGTCATAATAGTGTTTTCGATATTTTAACACACCCGTAAGGGCGTAGTAGTGTTTTCGATATTTTAACACACCCGTAGGGGTATAATAGTGTTTTCGGATAATTTAACACACCCGTAGGGGCACAATAGTGTTTTCGGCATTTTAACACACCCGTAAGGGTATAATACTGTTTTCGATATTTTAACACACCCGTAGGGTATAATAGTGTTTTCGGATTTTTAACACACCCCTAGGGGCACAATAGTGTTTTCGATATTTTAACACATCTGTAAGGGTATGATAGTGTTTTGGACCTTGGCACC
>JASANE010016470.1:0-26051 GCA_030248225.1 Trileptium ribeirensis | reverse complement strand
CTAAAACTTTAGTGCTTAATAATATACCGGAAGGCTGCAAGGCGACGTGCGGTTAGTGTCCCAATACGCTTTGATTATATAGTTTTAGTAAGACAGTTCATTCTGAATCTCACTTGTGGCAGCATTTTCTGATGATTCGTAATAGAATCAGTTAGAATATCTATATGCTAAAACATTAGTGCTTAATAATATACCGGAAGGCTGCAAGGCAACGTGTGGTTAGTGTCCCAATACGCTTTGATTATATAGTTTTAATAAGACAGTTCATTCCAAATCTCACTTGTGGCAGCATTTCTGATGATTCGTAATAGAATCAGTTAGAATATCTATATGCTAAAACTTTAGTGCTTAATAATATACCGGAAGGCTGCAAGACGACGTGCGGTTAGTGTCCCAATACGCTTTGATTATATAGTTTTAGTAAGACAGTTCATTCCGAATCTCTCTTGTTGCAGCATTTTCTGATGATTCGTAATAGAATCAGAATATCTATATGCTAAAACTTTAATGCTTAATAATATACCGGAAGGCTGCAAGACGACGTGCGGTTAGTGTCCCAATACGCTTTGATTATATAGTTTTAGTAAGACAGTTCATTCCGAATCTCACATGTGGCAGCATTTTATGATGATTCGTAATAGAATCGGTTAGAATATCTATATGCTAAAACTTTAGTGCTTAATAATATACCGGAAGGCTGCAAGACGACGTGCGGTTAGTGTCCCAATACGCTTTGACTATATAGTTTTAGTAAGACAGTTCATTCCGAATCTCACTTGTGGCAGCTTTTCCTGATGATTCGCAATAAAATCAGTTAGGATATCTATATGCTAAAACTTTGAGTGCATAATAATTTACCGGAAGGGTGCAAAGACTAAGTGCAGTTAGTGTCCCAATACACTTTAATTATATAGATTTAGTGAGACAGATCATTCCGAATCGCGCTTGTGGCAGCATTTTCTGATGATTCGTAATAGAATCGGTTAGATATCTATATGCTAAAACTTTAAGTGGTTAATAATATACCGGAAGGCTACAAAACGACGTGCGGTTAGTGTACCAATATTCTTTGATTATATAGTTTTAGTAAGACAGCTCATCCTGAATCTCACTTGTGGCAGCACTTTCTGATGATTCATAATAGAATCAGAATATGCTAAAACTTTAGTGCTTAATAATATACCGGAAGGGTGCAAGGCGACGTGCGGTTAGTGTCCCAATACGCTTTGATTATATAGTTTTAGTAAGACAGCTCATCCTGAATCTCACTTGTGGCAGCATTTCCTGACGATTCGCAAAAAAATCAGTTAGGATATCTATATGCTAAAACTTTGAGTGCCTAATAATTTACTGAAAGGGTGCAAGACGACGTGCGGTTAGTGTCCCAATTTGCTTTGATTATATAGTTTTAGTAAGACAGTTCATTCTGAATCTCACTTGTGGCAGCATTTCTGATGATTCGTAATAGAATCAGTTAGAATATCTATATGCTAAAACTTTAGTGCTTAATAATATACTGGAAGACTGCAAGGCGACGTGCGGTTAGTGTCCCAATGCGCTTTGATTATATAGTTTTAGTAAGACAGTTCATCAATCGCTTGTTGGCAGCATTTCTGACGATTCGCAAAATGTTGGATATCTATATCCGAAACTCCTTGTGGCAGCATTTCTGATGATTCGTAGAGAATCGTTAGAAGATTGATAGCTAAGAGTTTGTGGGAGTGGCGCTTTCTTGTGATATCTAATAGATGTAGATATCTATATGCTAATAGTGCTATTATACGGAGGCTGCGCAGTGTGGTTAGTGTCTAGCTTGATATATAGTTAATAGAAGTCTCAATCTCCTGTGGCGGCTTCTGATGATTCGTATAGACAGTTAGAATACTATAGCTAAAACATAGGTGCTTCTGATTCGTATAATAGAACGGTTATATATAGTGGGTTAATAATATACCGGAAGGCTGCAAAACGACGTGGGCGGTTAGTGTCCCAATATGCTTTGATTATTATTTTAGAAGGAAGTTGATTCTGAATCTCTCTTGTTGCAGCATTTTCTGATGATTCGTAATAGAATCAGAATATCTATATGCTAAAACTTTTATGCTTAATAATATACCGGAAGGCTGCAAGACGACGTGCGGTTAGTGTCCCAATACGCTTTGATTATATAGTTTTAGTAAGACAGTTCATTCCGAATCTCACTTGTGGCAGCATTTTCTGATGATTCGTAATAGAATCAGTTAGAATATCTATATGCTAAAACTTTAGTGCTTAATAATATACCGGAAGGCTGCAAGACGACGTGCGGTTAGTGTCCCAATACGCTTTGATTATATAGTTTTAGTAAGACAGTTCATTCCGAATCTCACTTGTGGCAGCATTTCTGATGATTCGTAATAGAATCAGTTAGAATATCTATATACTAAAACTTTAGTGCTTAATAATATACCGGCAGACTGCAAGACGACGTGCGGTTAATGTCCCAATACGCTTTGATTATATAGTTTTAGTAAGACAGTTCATTCCGAATCTCACATGTGGCAGCATTTTCTGATGATTCGTAATAGAATCAGTTAGAATATCTATATGCTAAAACTTTAGTGCTTAATAATATACCGGAAGGCTACAAAACGACGTGCGGTTAGTGTCCCAATACGCTTTGATTATATAGTTTTAGTAAGGAAGTTCATTCTTAATCTCACTTGTGGCAGCATTTTCTGATGATTCATAATAGAATCAGAATATCTATATGCTAAAACTTTGAGTGCTTAATAATATACCGGAAGGCTACAAAACGACGTGCGGTTAGTGTCCCAATATGCTTTGATTATATAGTTTTAGTAAGACAGTTCATTCTGAATCTCACTTGTGGCAGCATTTTCTGATGATTCGTAATAGAATCAGTTAGAATATCTATATACTAAAACTTTGAGTGCTTAATAATATACCGGAAGGCTACAAAACGACGTGCGGTTAGTGTCCCAATACGCTTTGATTATATAGTTTTAGTAAGACAGTTCATTCCGAATCTCACTTGTGGCAGCATTTCTGATGATTCGTAATAGAATCAGTTAGAATATCTATATGCTAAAACTTTGAGTGCTTAATAATATACCGGAAGGCTACAAAACGACGTGCGGTTAGTGTCCCAATACGCTTTGATTATATAGTTTTAGTAAGACAGTTCATTCTGAATCTCACTTGTGGCAGCATTTTCTGATGATTCGTAATAGAATCAGTTAGAATATCTATATGCTAAAACATTAGTGCTTAATAATATACCGGAAGGCTGCAAGGCAACGTGTGGTTAGTGTCCCAATACGCTTTGATTATATAGTTTTAGTAAGACAGTTCATTCTGAATCTCACTTGTGGCAGCATTTTCTGATGATTCGTAATAGAATCGGTTAGATATCTATATGTTAAAACTTTAAGTGGTTAATAATATACCGGAAGGCTGCATACGACGTGCGGTTAGTGTCCCAATATGCTTTGATTATATAGTTTTAGTAAGACAGTTCATTCCGAATCTCACTTGTGGTAGCATTTTCTGATGATTCATAATAGAATCAGAATATCTATATGCTAAAACTTTAGAGCTAAGCTATAATAATATACCGGAAGGCTGCTCGGCTTGCTGTTGATTCCCTTTGTTTTAGAGTTTTGATAGTTTGTTCATTCCGTTTCTCCCGTGTCGCGCTTGTCTTCTGATTGCTAATAGAATCAGTTAGAATATCTATATGCTAAAACAGGCAAAATATACGAAGCCGCAGGGATGTGCGGCTGGCCCAATACGGAAAAAAGTCAGAAGTCTTCGATCTCCTTGTGGCAGCTTTTTGATGCTTCGTATAGTTAGTTAGATATCTATGTGCTAAATTTGTGCTTATATATACCGGAAGGCTGTAAAGGCGACGTGCGGTTAGTGTCCCAATTTGCTTTGATTATATAGTTTTAGTAAGGAAGTTCATTCTGAATCTCACTTGTGGCAGCACTTTCTGATGATTCATAATAGAATCAGAATATGCTAAAACTTTAGTGCTTAATAATATACCGGAAGGCTGCAAGACGACGTGCGGTTAGTGTCCCAATACGCTTTGATTATATAGTTTTAGTAAGACAGTTCATTCTGAATCTCACTTGTGGCAGCATTTTCTGATGATTCGAAATAGAATCAGTTAGAATATCTATATGCTAAAACTTTAGTGCTTAATAATATACCGGAAGGCTGCAAGACGACGTGCGGTTAGTGTCCCAACACGCTTTGATTATATAGTTTTAGTAAGACAGTTCATTCAAAATCTCACATGTGGCAGCATTTTCTGATGATTCGTAGTAGAATCAGTTAGAATATCTATATGCTAAAACCTTGAGGGCTCAATAATATACCGGAAGGTTGCAAGACGACGTGCGGTTAGTGTCCCAATATGCTTTGATTATATAGTTTTAGTAAGACAGTTCATTCTGAATCTCGCTTGTGGCAGCATTTTCTGATGATTCGAAATAGAATCAGTTAGAATATCTATATGCTAAAACTTTAGTGCTTAATAATATACCGGAAGGCTGCAAGACGACGTGCGGTTAGTGTCCCAATACGCTTTGATTATATAGTTTTAGTAAGACAGTTCATTCCAAATCCCACTTGTGGCAGTATTTTCTGATGATTCGATGTATCATGATAGTTTTCAAAAATAGGTATATAAATGAAAGATTTATTAAAAAGTATGATTTCCAAATACATGTTTACCACCTGGTACAATACAGAGCGAGAGTGCCTCGTCTTTGTCGAAAAAAAGTGTTATTATGGAAGTGTAAAAACTGGCATTTACTTATCCTCACTCCCGCACCACCAATCCCGCTACAAAGAGGATCAGATGCAAAATTTCCAACAAGCGGATACATGCTTAAGATCGAAATCCTCCCTCGGAAAGGCACCTGGGCTCGTGGGTGTGGTGCTGGGATTTGACTCCGTCACGGAGCTAGGCGGTCGCCAAGAGGGGTCCTTCGCCTTGGCGTCGTAACCATCCTATGAGCATGTATGTACAATCGGACATAAAGCTAAATTTAGTAAGATGTGTGTAATACCCTATATTACGCGCATAATATTGACATTACATAAATAAAAAAACAATTTCGCTGTTATATTTAGCAAGTTTAATATCTTAAATTCCTAAAAAGGATGGAGAAAATTTTGAAATTTAAAAATAGCTGCTTTCCCGAAAAATTCGGATTGTAGAGTATTTTTAACTGGAATGAAGACCCTCTGTTGCAACATGCCATGGTCGGAAACACCACAACAATATTTAATGTATTCAGCAAATACGAAAACTTATGGATCCATTGTCCGACCAAAAGAATAAAATAGCGCAGTTGTTTTGCTAAATTTAAATTTTATTGTTTGTCGCCGGGTGATATTCTCAAAGATATATCGAAATAAACTTATAGGATTTGTTCGATATTGCACGAAATGCCTTAGCTAAGTCTTTTTCACGGTTGATAGAAGCCATTTACAAATGTTTACAGACCACCCATATCATAGACGTCAATGGGGAGGTAGAGAGGGTGAGACCTCCCTCAAGCCATGTGCAGCGATATCATACCACCCATATCATAGATGTCAATGGGGAGGTAGAGAGGGTGAGACCTCCCTCAAGCCATGTGCAGCGATATCATACCACCCATATCATAGATGTCAATGGGGAGGTAGAGAGGGTGAGACCTCCCTCAAGCCATGTGCAGCGATATCATACCACCCATATCATAGATGTCAAAGGAGAGGTAGAGAGGGTGAGACCTCCCTCAAGCCATGTGCAGCGATATCATACCACCCATATCATAGATGTCAATGGGGGAGGTAGAGAGGGTGAGACCTCCCTCAAGCCATGTGCAGCAATATCATACCACCCATATCATAGATGTCAATGGGGGAGGTAGAGAGAGAGAGACATCCCTCAAGCCATGTGCAGCGATATACCACCCATATCATAGATGTCAATGGGGGAGGTTGAGAAGGGGTGAGACCTCCCTCAAGCCATGTGCAGCGATATCATACCACCCATATCATAGATGTCAATGGGGAGGTAGAGAGGGTGAGACCTCCCTCAAGCCATGTGCAGCGATATCATACCGCCCATACCATAGATGTCAATGGGGGAGGTAGAGAGGGTGAGACCTCCCTCAAGCCATGTGCAGCGATATCATACCACCCATATCATAGATGTCAATGGGGAGGTAGAGAGGGTGAGACCTCCCTCAAGCCATGTGCAGCGATATCATACCACCCATATCATAGATGTCAATGGGGGAGGTAGAGAGGGTGAGACCTCCCTCAAGCCATGTGCAGCGATATCATACCACCCATATCATAGATGTCAATGGGGAGATTAGAGGGTGAGACCTCCCTCAAGCCATGTGCAGCGATATCATACCACCCATATCATAGATGTCAATGGGGAGGTAGAGGGGTGAGACCTCCCTCAAGCCATGTGCAGCGATATCATACCACCCATATCATAGATGTCAATGGGGAGGTAGAGAGGGTGAGACCTCCCTCAAGCCATGTGCAGCGATATCATACCACCCATATCATAGATGTCAATGGGGAGGTAGAGAGGGTGAGACCTCCCTCAAGCCATGTGCAGCGATATCATACCACCCATATCATAGATGTCAATGGGGGAGGTAGAGAGGGTGAGACCTCCCTCAAGCCATGTGCAGCGATATCATACCACCCATATCATAGATGTCAATGGGGAGGTAGAGAGGGTGAGACCTCCCTCAAGCCATGTGCAGCGATATCATACCACCCATATCATAGATGTCAATGGGGGAGGTAGAGAGGGTGAGACCTCCCTCAAGCCATGTGCAGCGATATCATACCACCCATATCATAGATGTCAATGGGGAGGTAGAGAGGGTGAGACCTCCCTCAAGCCATGTGCAGCGATATCATACCACCCATATCATAGATGTCAATGGGGAGGTAGAGAGGGTGAGACCTCCCTCAAGCCATGTGCAGCGATATCATACCACCCATATCGTAGATGTCAATGGGGGAGGTAGAGGGGGTGAGACCTCCCTCAAGCCATGTGCAGCGATATCATACCACCCATATCATAGATGTCAATGGGGAGGTAGAGAGGGTGAGACCTCCCTCAAGCCATGTGCAGCGATATCATACCTACCATATCATAGATGTCAATGGGGGAGGTAGATAGGGTGAGACCTCCCTCAAGCCATGTGCAGCGATATCATACCACCCATATCATAGATGTCAATGGGGAGGTAGAGAGGGTGAGACCTCCCTCAAGCCATGTGCAGTGATATCATACCATCCATATCATAGATGTCAATGGGGAGGTAGAGAGGGTGAGACCTCCCTCAATCCATGTGCAGCGATATCATACCACACATATCAATGAAGTCCCTGGGGGAGGAAGAGAGGGTGTGACCTCCCTCAAGCCATGTGCAGCGATATCATACCGCCCATATCATAGATGTCAATGGGGGAGGTAGAGAGGGTGAGACCTCCCTCAAGCCATGTGCAGTGATATCATACCATCCATATCATAGATGTCAATGGGGAGGTAGAGAGGGTGAGACCTCCCTCAAGCCATGTGCAGCGATATCATACCACCCATATAATAGATGTCAATGGGGGAGGTAGAGAGGGTGAGACCTCCCTCAAGCCATGTGCAGCGATATCATACCGCCCATATCATAGATGTCAATGGGGGAGGTAGAGAGGGTGAGACCTCCCTCAAGCCATGTGCAGCGATATCATGCCACCCATATCATAGATGTCAATGGGGGAGGTAGAGAGGGTGAGACCTCCCTCAAGCCATGTGCAGTGATATCATACCATCCATATCATAGATGTCAATGGGGAGGTAGATAGGGTGAGACCAACCTCAAGCCATGAGCAGCGATATCATACAGCCCAAATCAAAGATGTAAATGGGGGAGGTAGAGAGGGTGAGACCTCCCTCAAGCCATGTGCAGCGATATCATACCACCCATATCATAGATGTCAATGGGGAGGTAGAGAGGGTGAGACCTCCCTCAAGCCATGTGCAGTGATATCATACCATCCATATCATAGATGTCAATGGGGAGGTAGAGAGGGTGAGACCTCCCTCAAGCCATGTGCAGCGATATCATACCGCCCATATCATAGATGTCAATGGGGGAGGTAGAGAGGGTGAGACCTCCCTCAAGCCATGTGCAGAGATATCATACCAACCATATCATAGATGTCAATGGGGGAGGTAGAGAGGGTGAGACCTCCCTCAAGCCATGTGCAGCGATATCATACCACCCATATAATAGATGTCAATGGGGGAGGTAGAGAGGGTGAGACCTCCCTCAAGCCATGTGCAGCGATATCATACCACCCATATCATAGATGTCAATGGGGAGGTAGAGAGGGTGAGACCTCCCTCAAGCCATGTGCAGTGATATCATACCATCCATATCATAGATGTCAATGGGGAGGTAGAGAGGGTGAGACCTCCCTCAAGCCATGTGCAGCGATATCATACCACCCATATCATAGATGTCAATGGGGGAGGTAGAGAGGGTGAGACCTCCCTCAAGCCATGTGCAGCGATATCATACCACCCATATCATAGATGTCAATGGGGAGGTAGAGAGGGTGAGACCTCCCTCAAGCCATGTGCAGCGATATCATACCACCCATATCATAGATGTCAATGGGGGAGGTAGAGAGGGTGAGACCTCCCTCAAGCCATGTGCAGCGATATCATACCACCCATATAATAGATGTCAATGGGGGAGGTAGAGAGGGTGAGACCTCCCTCAAGCCATGTGCAGCGATATCATACCACCCATATCATAGATGTCAATGGGGGAGGTAGAGAGGGTGAGACCTCCCTCAAGCCATGTGCAGCGATATCATACCACCCATATAATAGATGTCAATGGGGGAGGTAGAGAGGGTGAGACCTCCCTCAAGCCATGTGCAGCGATATCATACCACCCATATCATAGATGTCAATGGGGGAGGTAGAGAGGGTGAGACCTCCCTCAAGCCATGTGCAGCGATATCATACAACCCATATCAGAGATGAAAATGGGGTGGTAGAGTGGGTGAGACCTCCCTCAAGCCATGTGCAGTGATATCATACCATCCATATCATAGATGTCAATGGGGAGGTAGAGAGGGTGAGACCTCCCACAACCCATGTGCAGCGATATCATACCACCCATAACATAGATGTAAATGGGGGAGGGTAGAGAGGGTGAGACCTCCCTCAAGCCATGTGCAGCGATATCATACCACCCATATCATAGATGTCAATGGGGAGGTAGAGAGGGTGAGACCTCCCTCAAGCCATGTGCAGCGATATCATACCACCCATATCATAGATGTCAATGGGGAGGTAGAGAGGGTGAGACCTCCCTCAAGCCATGTGCAGCGATATCATACCACCCATATCATAGATGTCAATGGGGAGGTAGAGAGGGTGAGACCTCCCTCAAGCCATGTGCAGCGATATCATACCGCCCATATCATAGATGTCAATGGGGGAGGTAGAGAGGGTGAGACCTCCCTCAAGCCATGTGCAGCGATATCATACCACCCATATCATAGATGTCAATGGGGAGGTAGAGAGGGTGAGACCTCCCTCAAGCCATGTGCAGTGATATCATACCATCCATATCATAGATGTCAATGGGGAGGTAGAGAGGGTGAGACCTCCCTCAAGCCATGTGCAGCGATATCATACCACCCATATCATAGATGTCAATGGGGGAGGTAGAGAGGGTGAGACCTCCCTCAAGCCATGTGCAGCGATATCATACCGCCCATATCATAGATGTCAATGGGGGAGGTAGAGAGGGTGAGACCTCCCTCAAGCCATGTGCAGCGATATCATACCACCCATATCATAGATGTCAATGGGGGAGGTAGAGAGGGTGAGACCTCCCTCAAGCCATGTGCAGCGATATCATACCACCCATATAATAGATGTCAATGGGGGAGGTAGAGAGGGTGAGACCTCCCTCAAGCCATGTGCAACGATTCTCCTGCGCGCCCAAGGCGAAATTTTAACAAAAATTGGCAAAACTTTGGGAAAATTTGGCGAAAATTGGGGTAAAATTCGCGAAAGTAAAGGGAAGATCGGGAGAAGTGTATCCACTTCCAAGGACCTCCCCTCATTCCGACAACCAACCGATGACACTCTAACCCCCTAACGTAACGGACCTTCCACACCCATGACCTAACTGTAGAAGAAACTACATAAATGCTAGACAATATGTTTGTTGCACATATGTCTGATATAAAGAGTGACGTTGCATTTACACTTCAAGCATTTTATTTTACGTCGGTGTCCATTAAGCAATGGACTCATGGCAGCTCTGACACTTGAGTTATAATTTATATACTACAAACGTTTTTATTAACACAGATTTTGACTACATATAGATGTCATAAATGATTTTTCAATTTCTTAATCTAATTTCAGGTATATCTTTTATCATATTTAAGCATTTTCATATCATGGATCTCGTTTTGGATCGACTCCCGTGCCCTTCCTGCCCGAATAACACTCGGCGTTTCTTCACTTATGGCGTTTGACGATCATGTTAGGCAATGTGACCAAAAATCTTCCTAAAGTCTCATATGTTAATCTAATTTCAGGCATATCTTCCATCATATTTAAGTGTCTTCATATCATGGATCTCGTTTTGGATCGACTCCCGTGCGCTTCCTGCCCGAATAACACTCGGCGTTTCTTCACTTATGGCGTTGACGATTATGTTAGGCAATGTGACCAAAAATCTTCCTAAAGTCTCATATGTTAAAGCGATTGGTAAGTGTGATCGACGCTTAGAGTTTTCGTAAAATATGAATTGGAGCTAGGAGAAGGCAGAAAAATGAAACCAAATCAGCGGAAATTCACAAAGAAAAGTAAGATTGTGTCTAATACGAAAATGAGTTTGTTACGGTTAAAATTACTCTTTTCTGCCGAAAGCCCTAAGCGGCGTTTTGGTTATAAAAGATCGTACATGTGCCCGTTTTGTCAAACTTGGGTATCTCTGGTACCATGAATTTTTGGTGTGTTGGTTGGTCATCATAGTGTTGTGATGGTATTTTAAGATATTATACATAGGTAGCGTAGTGTTGGTAATCGTATATTGTAGACTAAACCATAAAATTTGTTTAAAAAGTTATACGGTATGGGCTACGCCATATTGTTATATACAAATCATATGTAATGTGTTTGTGTATGGTGTACACCGCACCCTCACTAAAAACAATATATATAGATTTCGACACCATAGTTAAGTTAATTATGTCTCATACACTATCTGTTCAATTATATAGTGTAGGTATGTACTGTTTAGCACTGGATGGTATGTTGTAGACTATTGATGGACAAAAGTTTCGCAGGTAAGAGGTGTCTATAACGTACCTAAAAGCTCTATGAAGCAAGAAAATAAAAAAGTGGCTTACTTTTACAAGCTTTAACCAACGCGCTGGAGCGATTCTTCTGTTCAAAACAACCGTTATAATTGGCTGATTAATTACAATTAAATTTTCGCAGTTTTTTTACAGTAAGGTGCATGAGCGCATTTCATTCAGAAAGGCTTAATCAGTAAATAATATTGTAATCGTTTTAGGATGTAAGTCGTCATATATTTTCGTGCAGAGGACTTGACATGTTCGCTATAAAGATTTCCAAAATCGGCGACCCAAAAGCATTTGTTACTATAAACAAAAAATTTGGCAAAATCAAATTTGTCATGAACAAAATTATCCAGTTTTTTCACTAAATAGGTGATCTCCTATTTTACATAGCTACGTTTTTAGATAGGGGTTTTTGGTGTCATTTTATAGAGCAATTCATGCTCTATACACTTGCAATAGTGTGCTGCTATTATCATTATTTTGCTGCAGGGCTGGGTCAAAGTGTGATTCAATGGGGCCATGGGACCCTAAATACACGAAAATGGTATAATCTGCGCAATCATGCTAGTTATATAGGTGTGTTTGGCCTCATTCTGTAGAGCAATTCGTCACCTATGTACTTCAAAATTGCGAGCGCAATAATCGGTATATCGTCTCAGCTATTCCAGCAACTTGGCTGATATTCGCTGTCGCATTTTGTAATTTAATGCTCAATGTAGCTATGCAGATCCCTCTAAATTAAATATTCAACATTCATAATTCACCACCCTGTCGATACGACAAGCTAGTAGTTACACGAGTAGAGTAAACCGATAGTACGGTAGTTGCATACTCGTGTTCTATGTCACCTCTTATCCATAGGTATGACCTTTACTGCTTTCCATTCCGCAGGCAGCATGCAACTGTCAAATGATCAAAAAACTATATGAGATGAAGGAACGGAAATATCCGAAGATAATTTATATAGTAACTGAAACAGAGCGAGTGTAGCGAACGGAGTTTCCTCAAGTAGCATCGAATTGGCAAAAATTCTTTGTTTCTGTCAGATTAATGTTCGTCGCATCACTCGTCACCAGATTGATGGATTTTCACAATTTTTTATTCGTAGCATAGTGAAATGTAGTTGTGCACCAAGCTTTATGTATGCCTTGCTTGAGTAATTTCCTACCTGTGTTTTAACAGAGCCAGCAGAAACTTGGCAACTCTGCTGTTGTGCACTTTCTTGTCAGAGCAGCCGTTTTGGAGTTATGAGCCAAAGTTTAAAAGTACCAAAAAATAAAATTTGAGAAACTTTTGAGCGGAGCTCGGCGAAGCCGAGCGAAGCGTTTTAATTTTCTGTCTGGGAGTAAAAAGTCGATGTCCGTCCGTCCGTTCGTTCGTTCGTTCGTCCGTTCGTTCGTTCAGTCCGGCGGACCTCAAGAACCACTGAACAGATTTTAAAAAACTTTTTTTTGTTTGAAAGCCTATCAAGTCAGAGTGTGCACCTGATATTTTGGATTAAAAAATTTTGAGTGGTTAATCAGTAATTAGCTAATTAGTTAATTTTATGCAGCTAAAATAGAGAATTTTGCAATATTTGTGTTATTTATTGAAATAGAATCGTTTCGATCAAACCATTATAGGTTTTTTGGGTCGAAGAATTCAAATATAATATTTTTACCAATGATAAAGCCCTATGCAATGTAGTTACAAGAACATAAAATTGAGTACATTCGTAATGCCACAGCCCAAGCTCCGCTCACAAATGTAGTTCCACTACCGACTAGTTATAAAGTAAATTTTTGCTTAATATACAAATGGCATGGAAGTGGAAATTTCCGCAGGACTGGGACGGAGTGGAAGCTGTTCTCATTCCCATATGGAAACAGTTTTCTGTATTTGCGAAATAATTTTGCCTTTGCAAACGTATTTTTTTGTAAAAACTCTAATATGGTAATCCTGTTGGCGTTAGTCATCCATAAATCATTGTCACAGGAATAACATGCACAGCGCCAGCTATTTGTATTGATGCTCCGCCAAATAATTTATATAAGTCTTTCGCATGCCCTGATATTTCAGCTCCCGTTCGTCCACGGTGAATCTTAGTTAGCGTTCAACTTTTAACCTATATAATTTACAGCTAAGTACCACCATCGCCGTAGGGGCCGTGATCGATAGCCATGATAAAAACCACCACGGGTCCCGACCTCAGCTGTTAGATACAAACCTAAACTCTAGTTTCGAGCATGAAGCCAGGGTGCCAGATACAAAGATATCTCTAGCAACACTTTAAGAGGCAAGATTATATCTTGTTTCTTGGCAGTTTACGCTCCAAGATACAATCTTTTCACTTAACAACTTATAGCCCAAAATACAAACTTGTCTCTCAGGTATTTATCATAAAACACTAGCTTTATTAGTTCCGCAGCACGAATATTATCTACATCACTGCTCATCAACGTCCAGTGGTTCCCGCACATCCAAGCAAAATTCACTGAGCAGTCCAGAAATGTTTTGGCAGCACGGTGAGAAATATGATAGCAGATATGAACTTTTTGAAGCACACCGGCTTCATACTGGAAACTAGAATTAAGTTTTGTATCTAGCAGCGGATGTCCTGACCCGAGGCTTGTTATCAACCTGGCTATCGGGCGTGGCCCCTACAGCGACGTTGATGCATAATGGTAAGCTATATAGACAAAGAGTTCCATGCTAGGTAGTGAACCAAGATTCACTGTGGACCAACGAGTATGGAAACGGCATGAAATCCTAGTATAATAAGCGACGTAATTATTTCTTACAATATCCTTGTCGTAAAAACAATGTGTCCAAGATTTTCGTGGAAATTTCCATGAAAAACTTTTCTTGAAAACGGGATGGAAATAGAAATCAAAAATTCATTTGCCTTTTGCCATCCCTGGTAATAAAGTAACCATACTTTTGCCGTTTCTCTTCGCTTTGTAAGTTACTAGTATAAATAGTACCATACATGCAAAAGATCCGAGATCTCAGGGGAGGGTAGCAGGTGTTTGCATGGATCGGGAAGTCGTCGGGGTAATAAATTTTCGAAATTTTTGGAACTCAACATTTTGTCAAATTTTTGCCAATTTTCCCCTATTTTTGCATGGTAAAGAAAAATTTTCCACGCGCCTCCGGCACCAGAGGGGACCGTTGAGCCTCTGGGGCGGCGGGCTCGCACTACCTCCCAGTGGGATCAGAGTCGGCCCTATCGAAGGGGGAGTGGTTGGGTCAAAACTTAAAGAGAATAATCCCCATCTCTCACCATAAGCATGTATGTATAGTACATAGTTTTCGTTGAAACGGAAGGTGGCGTGCAACATTATAGATATAAAAAGTTATTCTAAAATTTAGATCTATGGATGTTTGTCTGCGTCGCATGCATATTTATGTCGCTCATGGAACTTGCTATTGTTGGTTTTGCTGATAAGCTAGCTGATATGCGATCTGGTAATAACAACGACGAAAGCGATGGTGATGATCATCAAGTATTAAATTCTGATCCACTTGAATCGCCTTCATCAAACAGCGAAATAGCATCTTCGGATATCAATCGAAACAAAAACCACCAAAAATTAGCAAGAAAACAACTAAGAACAAGCTCAAAAACGAAACGTAGAAATTATCATAGGAGTAGCAGCAACAACAACAAAAGCAACGATGATTGTTCACCGTCGTGCAACGATCAACGTTGCTCCATCGAATTCCCGAAAGCAGCAGTTGGCACTGGTGATGGCATTAATTATAATACCAGCGGCGCGACTTGGGATTTCGTTGGACAACCGGCAATCAAGCCAACTGCAGCAACCGATCGTAGCCTATTTAATTTGAATAATAATCATTTCAAAACCCATCAACACCCGCAACAACAACCCTTTAAATTTTTTGGCAATCGAAATGCAGCAGTTCCTACAACCACGGATGAAGAGTCATTGCAAACACCGTTGCTATTCAGTGCACCAGCGAGAGCACCGCAGTTGCCAATTAATGCAATGTCAAATGAACGCTGCAATTTCCAGCAGGTGAGCAATTATTGATTGTTGGTCTTTGACATCATTCTGTTTTACCGTGGTTGATTACCTTTTAGCTCCGGGACTCAGGTCTTGGATCTATAAATTCCAGACAGTTTTCTATATTATATATCAGATAGTGGTGCTCAAAAAGCAGACAGGCAGTTGCAGCTATTCATATAGCTTCCAACAATCATAAGCATCTTTTCAGCATTAAAACTGCACGAATGATGCCACAGGAATGCTACATACACTACACTGTTTGTTACACTACTGTCTCACGTATAATGGGATATAATAAAGTTATATCTAGGAAGATAGGGATTTCCAAATTGAGATTAGACATCATCAACAATATACGTATGGCGGAAAGGAAACAAAACACTTTTTAAATCTATGAATCCATGCTAAAACATAGATTTGTATATAGGAAGCCACGGGGACATGCCCCTTCGCTATCATATGCAGGTTTCACAGAAAAATGTGTGCAGAAATCGGGCAGTTTTGTCTCTTGCGGCCATCCGTAAAGAAACAAAATTCTATCAAGGCTGAGTGTATAATATTTTAGTTACGTGTAGATAGCTGTAAGGCAACTTTGTATCTTATGGTGAACTGCAAGATACTTTAATCCATTACATACAACTGTAAGATATTTTAGTCTCTTACAGCTGTCTGTAACAGATTTTTGTCTTTTAGAGGTGGCCACAGAACATAAAAGTGTTTAACTACTGGCCGTACGAGATTAAAATATCTTAAGGACAGTTATAACAGATTTTAGTTTGTGATGTATTGCAGTTAGACAAAATTCTCTTAAAGCCAACCGTAAGAAACTTCAAAACCTTACGGATAGATGTAAGAGACATTTGTCTCTTATAGCTGGTTATAAAAGACGATAGTTTCTTGCAGCTTGCTGAAAGAGACAAATTATCTATTACAACGAAGTGAAATATATTTAAGTTTGTTTTAGTTGTTCATCGAACAAAATTTCTTTGCGACCGCAACACTGTGAAATTGACGGCATTTCTCTACACCTACGACTATCGTAATAGTGTAAAATGTATAAAACAGCCACTACAATTGATGAAATTGGACCTTTTTCCAAATGCGGAGCTAAGGGAGCGTGCAGTTTTACAATGCAAAATTTGTTGCATTCATTCTGTGTGGTATAAAGCATGACCCTAAACCCATAAATTCATGCGAGAAAGAATAACAGCCATTGCGTAGATCGTATTAGTGTCCAGTCAAGTTTATATAAAAATTTCAAAAAATAATTTTGACTCGGGTCACCAGAAATCCAGACTGATGATTTGAAAAACCATACACAATAGATTTTACTGAAGATAGCTTTTAATAAAATAAAGACCTAAACTTAGCTTTGAGAACCGCTAGATAACAGGTTAACTATATATTTGGATCAATTTTTGTACTTGAAGCTACGTAAGTAATTAGGGTATAAAATAAACAATATTTGAATCTTTAAATACTAGTCGTGAAAGTTGGAATTTGAAGGTGCGTTAGGTGCTGAGCCCAATAAAAGACAGTATCGAGGGCTTCTAGTCCCCGTCACTAAACTTCACGTTAAGTTTGTACACGTAATTAAGTTGCTTCTGTCAAACATTTTAAACTAACGCAGCAGCGGCGGGTCAGTTAATGTTTGGTATGACCTAGGGTTTTCAACTTAACGGTTATAAATATATTAATTTGGTTTCAGTTTGCTCAAGGTTGGCCCAATGGCTCAACGACTACGCTCGAAGTCTTCGGCAGCGGCACACATGCTCACGTCCGTCCCCGACAAATCGGCCGAAATGATAACTCACCGACGTCCGCCGCCCAAGCTACCACGAATCCTGGCAACTCCAGTTTGACAGTTGGTTATCTCACACACGCAGCATTGACGCTTCAAAATATTACTCGTCATCACGCTGGTTCACCGTCTCATCATCAAGTCGGCCCTATTTCGCTTCCGCCATTCCCGCGTGATCCCCAATGGGGTAACAAGATTGACAAATTTTGTGCTAAACTATTCCCAGGATTATTCGCATTGTTCAATATCGGATATTGGTGGTACTACCTGACACATTTAAAAAGTGTTAGCGAAACAATTAAAAGGGCTGATATAAGTTGATGACATTTCAGCTATCATGTAACCCAACACCATCGGCATTGGAATGCTTCCGCTTGGAAACGCTATAGACAGCTAGTACCGCCGTCGATTACAAGCTGCATTTGATCGTTTCCACATGGATAAATCATTCAATTCGTGAGGGATATTATAATTTCAGAAGCTAGAACCACAATGTTGACCCCACAGAATGATGCCAACTCAGCGAATTCGACTGATAGCCAGGGCAGGTGAAACAACAATTGAAGCAAGACGCGTCAAGGTTATCTGATGTCTAAATTCATATGACGGTTTGTAAGATTTTGTCAATCGTTATTATTATGAAATATGTTGTGACATGAATATTATACAACGAACATGTCGTAGTAAAACCTGTAAAACCTTATTTGTCCATATCTGTCAAAAGGCAGTATCTCTGATATTTTGGAAAATAGAGATATCGTTAATAACTAAATGGAAAATAACATTTCGCGTCTTCTGCTTCCAGATTTTTCGCTTGAAAATGGTATTTTAGAAGTTAATTATTAGAATTTAATAAAGCTCGCTACATAGAAGCAGTTTTGCTAAAAATTTCGCTTAAACTTTTCAAATAAAGTTTTCATTTACGAAGTCTAGTCAAGCTTTTTTGGCGATGATTTTACCGCCATTCGACGATCATGCAATCTTCAATGCGGTTGGAATAGTAGATAAAGTTACACAATTTTATATATGGGTCAAGTTATATATCTTCTTAAGTTGTCGAGAAATTTTGTTCAAAAATTTGGGTTCCCAGTTGTACCGAAATTTTCGAACAAAATTTCTCGACAACTTAAGAAAATATATAACTTGATTCATATATAAAATTGTATAACTTTATCTACTATTCCAACCGCATTGAAGACCGCATGAACATCGAATGGCGCTAAATTCGTCGTGAAAACAACTTTGCTGAGTCGTAATGGTACCAAAATTTACGCTGTATCTTTAAAATTGACAAATTTGACAAATTTCGGGCTGGGAAATTGTAGGAAAGACCCACGTTTAGTACAATGTACTTAGGTTCTATATTATCATATATTTGACTGCACGAGCTTCCTTTCGTAAATGAGAACTGTTGAATCACAATACCCTTTTGTTCTTAATCTAGCGAGCGTTTCATACAGTCTTGAGCAAACTTTTGTTCCTGCGGCGGACATTGTTTTGGTTCGAGTCTCGTACACTAGCAACTACAGTATCTGAGAGATGTTGCTCGGTTCCTTAAGATACAGAGGAACAACGCGCGCGCAAACGCACACTGCACGACAAATCGGTTAGTAATGAATCATTTACAATAAGATACGTGCGCATGGTCCTAATTATGTCACGCGTTCAAATGGGCTAGTTACTATGTGACGCAGACAGGCCAACCCCACTACTAAAGTTTTGAATAGTCTTGCTAAGCTATGCGTTTGTCATCGATTGTCGAAAAGGACTGCGCTTGTGTCGCGAGGCGTTTTATTATACGTATCTAGATAATGCATAAACAGCGGCGTACTGCTTAAAACGTTAATTGTATATATGAAAAACAAATATACAACTTAAATTAGTGTGAAAATGCTGTTACACTAAGCATAACACTAAATGTAATTTGTCAATTGACGGTTCAGCCGGATGATCTGTTTGTTACGCGGAGCACTAATTAAACTCCCCGTTTTTCATATTAAGACTAGGTAATCCATAGTAGATCAGCTAAGCTACAGTTCACCTGACCTAGTTGAGTTGGTCGCGTGACATGATTTGGTCCTGGCGCACGCATCTTATCGTAAATGATGCATAAAGCATCGTATCGCAATGCACGCGCTGACAAAGGTGTCAATATAAGAACTAATGGGTGAAAAATTGAAATCTGATAATCGATTCAGAATTCTCGTTATCATTAGTACAAAATTACAGGCATATAAGGTGAAATTTCGAATTTGCGATACCATAAGATACTTGAGTGTTTTGTCATCGCGCCAGTCTTTTAGTTTTGTGCCAAATTTAGTTCAAAAATTTAACGAATTCATTTCCTTTCCGCTGACATACGTATCGTGCGCCCCAGTGCTGATATTACATTTATGTTCTTGTTATGTTCTCAAAAATTAATAATTGGGCTGCAAAACACTACTTAACTCTGAAGATCGAGCTTTAGTCAAAGATTCGAAAAGTAAGCCTTTTAAAATTTTTGACATATGGACCTGTCTCAGAGTCGTAAATAGAATCGGACATAGAGCGCTGACCTGTCATTTGTTATTCCTTAAAGACAATCAGTAGCAACTGTAGCCCCAGCAACTATGATTATATATATTTTGAATACTTCAGCTTTAAATTGATTAAACCAAAGTATATTATCAATAAGTTGAAAGTTGCTTACTACTAATTTTTTCGAGCCCATGACTGACAACATCCGCATAATTCTAACATTATTGTGTTCAATGCAAGCTCATCAGTCAATCGTTAATCGGTATATTGAGAATAATGTGCGCTATTTGCACGATTAAGATAGTTTTACCACGGAAATAACCTTTGTGGCCTTCGATCAAAAAGCACCAATAGTGCAAATGTCCATAGTCATACAACAGCGAGTTCCGAAGTCCAGGGGGTATGCGGGTACTACGGGGGAAGGTCGTCGCCAGGGAATCAAGGTGTCCGCGAGGGAGAAAGTAGTCGGGGGATAAATTTTTAAAATTTTTTGGATATCAAATTTTTAAAATTATTGGCCTCCATTTTACTCTAATGCTTGAAAAATTTTCCCCGAAGGCCATAGTGCTGCAAATCCCACAAAAGAACTAGATTTTTAATTAGTAATTTGAAAATTAGTAAAATGAACTAGTAATTTGTAAGAATATATGCTTAAACATAAACCAAGAAGCCATTGGCATATATTCAGTTGTGTTTGTGGCGATGAGTGATCAGGATTGAGGTCTCCACAACCTTTGGGCCAGGTGAATACTGGACTTTTCATGGCGTTGACCATATAATTTCGAGAACAATTACGTATAATGTGGTACGTTTTCCTCGTGCGACCTGAGTTGTGATTTGTCATTTGCTGGCGTTTGTGTGCACTATTTACACAATTATATAGTCGCACTGAGCTGTAAATTTGTAACATATATAAAAATCGACTTAAAATAAATTTGTTGCTGCAAAGAAAAGACAACCTGTTTTTATTTTTATGGCTTACAGTACCTAAAAGCTTAGACTAGAATCAAAATAAAAATTGTACCGACGCTATCCTAATAAATTGAAAAACTTTCAATTAATCACATTAGAATTATAAATATTAACACCAAACACCAAAAGTTGGTAGATATTTGAGCTTAGTATAGACCAGAATCAAGATAATAATTCTACTGGCAAGATTCTAATAAATTGAAAAACTTTCTGCTATAACAATAAATATTCACTTAAACGCCAAAAATAGGTAGGTATTTGAGCTTAGTATAAACTAGAATCAAAATAAAAGCTCTACCGACGGGATCCTAAATAAATTAAAAAATTTTCTATTAGTAGTATTAAAAGTAATAAATTGCAAAAAGTGAGCGAAGCAATAGGCAAACTATTTGGTATCTTATCTGTGTATACACGTATTTCAACTAAATATTTAATCAATTTATAATAAGTATCATGTTTTAGACAATTGATTTCAAATCCTCCATACAAGAAGCTACATAGCTAAAAATGAAATAATTAGTACTATCAACTAATTAGCTAATTAATTAACTAATTAGTGCCTATCATAAAACCATAGTTTAAAAGCTACATATTCATAATCAGCAACATCGAAAACCCCAGATTGCAAAAATAGCTATTTTGAGGTGATTTTAAATTTGCATAAAATTAACTAATTAGCTGACTAATTAATAAACCTATTAGCACATATGGCCAATTTTTAGAGCTTCGGGAGTGTCATATTCATGATCAGCGACATAGAAAACCACATTCATTTTGGCCAGTAGAAACTACTAAAACCATTGCATGGCAAAAATTAGGCTTACATGATGGCCTAAAAGTCAATTTTTATTGTTTTGACAAACTGTAGGACTTTTGAAACTTATATCTGCGTTTTGGTCAAAATTTTACACAGTAATTACCAAAATTTTCCGCGTCGTCGACGCGCTCAAGTGGAAGCTAAATATGAATTAATTAAGGGAATCCGACACCGACGGCAGGTAACCGTATGACAGGTTACGTACAGTACAAGTATTGGCTGAGTCTAAAGAAACGACACGCACGTTGTTCATCCGCTCTGCAAGAACGTAACCCCACTCACATCACTCAGCAGAAAGCGTCAATGGTATGGACTCAAGCTCTATCAATTTTGTGTAATGTAGAATACTATATATCAATGGTCCCAAGTAACCCTGAGGGGTGGTCCGTTATAACGTAATAAAAAGAACAGCTTAGAGCGGGGAGCGTCAGCTCCCCAAATAGGCTTAGTGTACGTTTCACATAAGGACCCTAGCTTAATCTAAGGCTTGGTATATCGAGAACAACATGGCCTGCATTATATTTCCGACATTCAGGGTTACTTGGGCCTAGCAATGCAAAACCCTACACCAAAATCAAAACAAGCACATTTAGTTTCCGGCAACTTCCAAATATCATGCAGATAACTAAACATTTGAAAGTCGCCTCAAATCTTTACACTTTAGTATTCTATTTTGGCTCAAGTAACCTTCAGGGAACGTAAAACTATCCTTGCAATATATTTTCACTTTGGTTAACAGTAACTATTTAGCTTAAATGAATTAATGCCTGTGTTGTGATTCGCTACAATAATAAGTAACTTATGAATTAGTATCGATATTCAGATTTGTTTCAAATTTAATTTGCACAACCACTCTACAGCTGCAGTTAACATCCATAAAGTTTATTGCAAAACTATAATCCATAAAACATATATATATAGTGATAAAACAACCATTTCAGTAACGACCAAGATGTAGGTCGCAGCGGCATAAAAATTCTGCCCGACCCGTCAAATTTTCGCACTGACGCAACGTAATTTCTAAGGAACATAAAATACCGTATACAAACTTGAAGCATAAAATTCTACATACGATGCTGTATCAAGGCTCACGCCTCCGTATACCGACAAAATCCACCCATGCTTTTATCTCCCACTAGCACCTTCTCCTAAGGCGGCGACATTTTACTTTCGTGGAGTCACATTTTTCGCAGCCAATAAAACATGATTCAAAACTAGGCATGTATTTATCTTCACTTTCTTAAAATATTCATGGCACCAATTATGCTAAATAACTAGAAATTGATGTCACGTATGCCACACGTTAAAAATGACTATCACCTCTCGATCGAGCCGCAGCACAAAATGTTTCGAGTTACGAGAGAGCATCGGTCATTTCTGCCGCGTAGGATTACGTTGAATCTGTGCAAATTATTTAAAAGTTGAAAAGTTTTTATGTCGACGAATATTTAACAGGGCTTAAACAATTTATATTATTTATCCATATTTATCACTTAACTAGCAGGGACTTTTCTGTAACTTGGGCAACGGCCGGCTGTTAAATTAAATGACTGTCCGGTAAAATTTTCGGCCGGCCGACCGCCTAGCGCCCTGCTAAACGGCGCAGCAACGACAAATGTACGGCTGATTGCTAAAAAAAATCGCTTTCTACAATATATATTTTCGTAAATGCTTTTATTCAAAAATAGCTTTGCAACTAAAGATTTTGCAAGCCGTACAATGATAAGTAGCGAATCCTGCGCCTACGCAGACTATAGCAACACTGTACTATATTTAGTGCTGGGTAACCACATCTTTTGAGGTCTATATACCATTAACGAACATAGTTTAATAATAAACTATATATATCTGCTTAAAGGTGACAAGATGGTGTACTAGAAACGAGACGGTACAAAATCTTTGCATCGTGGTTATAGGTAAGTAAATAGACATAAATGTTTCGGTAGTGTAGTTTTAATTGACATCGTATACACCAGTAAACGTATAAAACATGGCCGGCCCAGCAATAATAGCAACCAACGGCCTTTATCTGGTCACCAAGTCATTGACATTTAAGAAACTTATCTCATTCGGAAACTGTACAACTGAAGAAAACATTCCAATACGCACCTATCATTGTTATGATTACAAGTTTGAGAATATTTGGATAAATACAACAAAACAACATTTAAATGATCGGAGTTAAAGCATAAAAGCTTTAACCCGTTAATGCCCGATTAGTATATATATCGTGCAATGTTTGACAAACTCATGCCAGCGGAAGGGATGGAAGTCCGCGCGTGTGGGTGAAAGTTTCGTACGCAAATCACTGAGCTATGTGGGAGCTGTTGCTCGGTTCCTTAAAAACGTCACAACGCGCCCGAAAAACAGCGCAACTGTAAACGAACGGCATACGACAAACTTAAATACATCTCACAACGTGCGACAAGTCTGGAGTTGGAAATTTTACGATACAAACTAAACTTGGGTATTTTCAAGAAAAATATAGACCAAAAGATGAAATGTCAAAACATAGCGACAGTGGAATTCTAAACACTGAAGAGCAATCTTTGGCGGGCCTTTAGTACTTTCATACCCACAACCTCCAAATGAATCTAACAGATATGTATCAAACGCGCACACGAACAGTAACAATTCAAACAAGCATACACATATCAAAAATTTATGATTCCTTGAGAAGAGTAATATAAAACTCTTTAAATTACCATATAAACTCGTCGGGTATGATGCGATCCATTTCGACCATGTCCTTAAAAGGTTCTGTGAGTTACCTCGTCACTTTACGGCAACACAAATGTGTTCTTATCCCCGCGAAAACTGGGTGTGGTGGGGTGGTACGAATTTTTGTCCATGGTACTGTTACCCTCAAAAGTGAGAAGGTTAATCCTCCAGGACCAAAGGTCGAAATAGATCGCGTCATGCCGGACGCGTTTACATAATGATTTCGAAGTGTCATACTATTCTCAAGAAATCATCATAAATCATAATGTGCAATTACTATTATTCACAGGTATAGAAAGTCGCTCGGATTACTTAGTGGGTGGGAATTTTTGAAATTTTCAAGAGCTCATACTTTTCCTAAGTGCACAAAAATTTTTCCCAATTGTACCTTATTTTTGCTGAAATTTCAATTATCGGATTTTGTGAATTTTGCCTAGACATTTTCTAAGCGCATTCACTAGGTGGAGGAGGGTGCGGAATCTTCAGGGCAAGGAGCTAAATTTGGCTTGAGAGGGGTCTGACCCTTAGGGCACTAACCTTCTTTCAACGCCTGACTATTATATTAATATTAGCACTGAAGATAGGCAACTTGAAAACGAAAGCTGTAAATATAAGACACCAAAGTCCAACAAATCGTTGTTAAAGTAAATAAACAGATGTAAATATATATTTCATATAACAGAAGCGTATAACAAACACTAGAGACTTGCCGTGACCAAGTTTTTTTTAATTCTGAGCGCAAACATATGCAATTTAATTACGATGTTTTGCGTGGCCAACCTATGCACTCAAACCTATAACTTAGGTGATAGCCGTAACAAACGCTACAAAACAAGCCCAACTATATACATCACAAAATATTTTCATTGGTCAGCAAGATATGGCCGTTTTCGTTAATATCAGATCTAATTTTAAAACACATTTTTACGTATATAGTCCCACAGCACAGGTAGCTACG
This sequence comes from Trileptium ribeirensis, assembly GCA_030248225.1. NCBI lineage: Eukaryota > Metazoa > Nematoda > Enoplea > Enoplida > Thoracostomopsidae > Trileptium > Trileptium ribeirensis. The sequence continues at coordinate 822 of JASANE010016470.1, read as the reverse complement.
GTAATAACGCGTCATATGCGGCTATGTACAGCTTCAGATGGTCTACAAAATGAGACCAACGCCACCGATATACATTTATTATTGGTACTTGAGATATGGCCGACTTCGTGTATTTCTGGTCACATAGGCCCATGTTAAAACGCATTTTCTATAATCGTACAACATAGCTAACATACTAGCAATCAGCTAGATCTTCAACTGCTCCATAAAATGAACTCAGTATCATTATTATATCGACAATCATCATAGAAATATGGCCGCTTTCGTGTATTTCGAGCATAGTCAGCGCATCTAAAGGAAAACCATTATATAGATATGTGTAATGTCGTATTGAAAAGGAACTTGATTTAACTAAAATATGTTCACTGGTTTTCCAGATAAATAAATCGCTTTTGCCAGAACCCCTTTTGAGTCAACCAGACCTCCTTCAGTCCACTTTTATGGCCTAAAGGATTGCATCAATTTAGGACCCTAACTAAAGGGTAAAACAAACAGAAATCCCGACTTTCGTTTCAGCTATAACGGGAGATAATTGGACATTCCAAACTTTAGTTATGGAAGCCACAAGAAAATACTACGAACTGACATTCCACATTTGTACCACACGACTAGTAATAATTCCTCGTTAAAATTCAGAAATGATTACCAAGACAAAGTAACGAATTTGGCACCACCGTTATTTAAAATATTTATAATCACTGGATACATATATACGCATAGAAAGCTTGTCTAGTATCGACACTATATATATAATTCTCGTATATATATATACAAGTTTTAAAAGACCTGTTTCAGATTTGTGAAAAATATTCATTTACTTAT